>JANSMH010000125.1:0-72154 GCA_029299595.1 Grosmannia serpens
GTCCCCCCCCCCCCTTTCCTGCTCGTCCTGCCGCTTTTGACTCTGCTCCTTCCTTCGCCCCCCCGCCCCCCCCCCCCCCCCCCCCCCCCCCCCCGTCTTGGAGCAGAAGCTCGTCGCCAGCGCCACCAGCAGCTTCGCCACGTAGATGTAGTCCGAGAAGCTGTTTTGCGAGTTGTCGTTGAACCGCAGCAGGTCCAGCAGAAACCGCTGCGCCTCGCGCGGATGCCTGTCGTCGTACTGCGCCTTGGAGATCGCCTCGATCATCGCGCACTGCACCAGGTACCGCTGGTGGTCCGAGAAGTCGTTGGGCCGCGACGTCGCGTCCGGATAGCAGAACAGCTCCCGGAACACCCGCATCAGCTGTGTCATGCCTCGGAACACCACCGTGTCGCCGCCGCTGCCGCCGCCGCTGCCGCTGCCGCTGCCGCTGCCGCTGCCGTGCCGCCCGTGGCCCTCGGCCTCCGGCCCGCCGTTCTCGCTGCCGTCCGCGTCCGCGTGGCTCTCCGACGCCTTCCACGCCTGCCGCGAGAGCACCTGTGCCGCCATCGTCCGCAGCCCGTGAAAGTACCGCTCGTCGTACAGCGTGCGCGTCAGGATCGTCGCCGCCATCGCGTGCTCCCTGATGCGCGACAGGTACAGCAGCGTGTCCTGCTGTGCCGCCACGTCGCGGTCCTGCTGCAGCTGCGACAGGTACATCCACGACGGCATGTTCGTGTGCATCTTGACCAGCCACTCAAAGTCCGAGTCGATGCGGATCCACTCGTACGACTCCTGGTCCATGTTCTTCTCGTCCTGCTCCGTCCAGTCGATCAGGTCCCACCGCGCCATGTCCTCCGGGCTGTCCAGCCGGTCGCCCAGCGAGAACACAATCATCTCGTCGCCGTTCTCGCCGCTCGCGTCCGCCGCCGCCGCCGCCGCCGCCCGCTCGCGGTGCCGCCGGTTCCTCTTGAGCCGCTTGTACTTGGTGTTGTACGGAATGTCAAACTTGGCTCCGCCCGTCAGCGCCGCGTCCTCCCGGATCTCCACAATGTGCTCGTACGGCGTCCCGTTCGCCTCGTGGATCCGGATCGTCATCGGCCCCGTGAACAGCCGCTGCGCCTTCCGCGAGTACGTCCCGTACCGGGCCTCCACCAGCTCCCTCCAGAAGTCCTCGTGCCGCATCGCCTGCGGCTTGGCCGATCCCGCCTCCTGCGTCTGCAGGATGCTGATCTCAACGCAGAGCCGCTTTCGGTTAAATCGCTGCTTGATGCTGAGCCACGGACAGCCCGACCCCAGCACCCACTGGTTCCAGAACGCCTCCAGCTGGTACTGGCTCGTCTTCTCGCACACCCGCCGGAACGTCTCCGACGAGATGATCTCGTTGTTGTTGTCGCCCCAGCCCGACGTGTTCGCCTTGCTGATGATCTTGGAGATCACCCGCGCCAGGCTCGCGCTCGCCGACCCCGCCGCCTTGGTCAGCCGCTTGTCCAGGATGAACAGCACCAGCGGCGCCTTGAGCACCAGAAACTCCATCTCAAAGTCCCCCAGAAACGTGTACGTGCCCAGCTCGTGCAGCGACGGCCGCCCCCGGTCCTCCTCCGCCAGCCGGTCCGCCATCGTCTTGATGCGGAACCGGTAGTCGTTGTTGCCGCACAGCTTGCCCAGGAACAGGTCCGTCATGTAGTACGCAATCCCCACCGTCAGCCACATCTCCGTCCGCTGGTTCGGCACAATGTACGCCCCAAAGTACTGGTACGCCAGCGAGTGCACCAGCTTCCGCGTCACCTCAATGTCGCGGTCCTCGATGCCCTCCGGGAACAGCAGCCGGTTGCTGCACAGCGAGAACGACAGCAGCGGCGTCGTGTCCGGCACCATGTCGTCCACAAAGCAGAGCTTGTAGCTGTCGTACGGATACCGCCCGTACGACATGGCAAACTCGTCCGCCGCATACGCCATGGCCGCACACGTGTTGCGCACCTCGTCCTGCCGCCCGGGCAGGCAGTAGCCGTGGATCTTGAGCGCGCTGGCCCCCAGCTTCTCGTCCGCCTCTTCCGACCGGAACTCGGAAAAGAGATCGACGTGTTCAAACGGGCCGACCGCGAAGCCGATGTGGTGTGCCGCCGAGCCGTGGTCCGTGATCTCAAACGTCATAATCTTCTTGGTCTCGTCCGCCTCGTCCACCTTTTCGCCCACGAGGTTCCCCGAGCACACCGCCGTCATGTCCAGCAGCTTGTCCTCCTCCGTGAGCTGCAGCTGCCGATGGCCGCCGCCCTGCTCCGCCCGTCCCGGGGCGCCGTGCGTGCCCGCAGCCCCCTCGAGGCCGCCAGCCGACGCGCTGTTGGACGACTGGTGCGAGGCGAGCTCCTGCATCAGCGCGTCGCCGAGCGTGCGGGGGCACTTGATGTGGATCTTCCAGAAGCAGCGCGAGCCGGGGTCGTCGATGCAGGGAAAGATGCACGCCGCAAAGCCGGGCTCGGGCGAGTGCCGCGTGTACACGTGGGGGAAGCGCGTGTCGTTGTCGTTGACGCCGACAAACTGGAACCCGTCCCGGATGTGCGTGGTCCGGAACGGGACCACAATCTCAAAGAGCCCGTCGGTCGGCTGGTCGGGCGCCGACGAGCTGGCAGCAGCAGAAGCAGAAGCAGCAGCAGCAGCAGCAGCAGCCGCCGCCACCGCCGCCTTTTTGGCCTCGCCCCGGCCGCCGAGGCCGCCGCCGCCCTCCTGCAGGCCGACGGTGGACAGCCGGACCTTGAGCTTGCCCGGCTGCGGCGGCCTGGACGGAGCTGCTGCCGCGGGCGGGTCGGGGTGCAGGGCGACGCGCAGAGAGCGATCGGCCGGGCTGCAGCCGACCTGCTCCCGCTTCTCGACGGGCAGGTCGCGGCGGCGACGCGGCAGCAGGTGCCTCATGCGGTTCTTGAGGACGGGAAAGTTGGCCGGCGCGAGGTACCACGACGGCGGCACGTCGAGCGCCTCGTAGGGGTCGCGATACGTGGCCCGGACGGGCTTGCCGTTGACGCGGATCCGGGCCGTGTCGATCGCGCACTGGCGGGCGTCGAGGGCGACCTCGTCGGGCGGGTCGTCGGGGTTGATGAGGTAGATGGTGATCCGGCTCTCGCCCTGGACGCTCTGCTCGCGGAAGTTGACCTCGACGAAAACCTCCTGGTTGACGACGACAAACTCCTCGACGGGCTGCTCGGCCGCCGGCGCGACCGCCTGGGCTTCGTCGCCCGGCACCCCGTCGCGAGCGTCCTTTTCCACGATGCCGGGCATGGTCGCCGGCGGGCGCGGGGGGCGAGGGGCGAGGGGCCTGCGTCCAGAGTGGGAGAGGAAGGGGGAGGGGGAGAGAAGGGGGTCGCGATGGCGCACGTTCGGGTCGAGAAGCAAACGGACAGGAGCTGCTTCAGGTGGCGACGCGACGAGACTGAGCGAAGGCTGAGAGCATCGCGATCGGCAAAAGGGAGCACGGCGCAACAGGAAGGGGAAAAAGAAAAAAGAAAAAAAAAACACGGCAGACGGCAAGAGGAGGAGAGAGAGGCGAGGGGAGACAGACAGCGAGCGTGCGTCTGGTGGAGTCGGTGTGGTTTGTCTTGTTCGCCGGAAACGGCGCGCTGCCCCCAAAAAATAGGTCGAGGAGAATTGATGCAAAGGGTGCAAACGAACAAAGCGAAGCCAGCGGATGCCCACACGCCTGTATTTGGCGCACGGACCATCTAGCTTGCTCTGCCAGCTGTAGCGGCGGAAGGAGCTGGGCAAGCAAGGCTCGAAAGTGCTCCGTCGGCGCCTAAAAGTCGTGTGCGGGGCTTTTTCGCCTCTGGACCGTCGGAAGATTACAAGTAATACACTTTCTTAAAAAGTTGGTGATACATGCGCATGACCAAGAGACTTGGGCCATGACTGACATCGCCGCAGCGCCGCCATGCCGAAGCAAAGCCCCTTCTTACACGTGGTCGGTAATACCAAAGAACCCAGAGAAAAACAAAAAAACAAAGCCCAGCCATCCCATTCAGCAACCGATTTTGTTCGGCATGTCCCATTAGCCCGTTGTTGTTCCCCCCCCCCCCCCTCGTTTCCCAGATGACGCCGACGCCTATGCGCCGGGACCCTCCGGCTTGCCTTTCCGCTTGCGGCGAGCAGGAGGTCCCCTGGCGCCCCTCCAATCATGAATAATGTCCCCGGGCAGATCAAAGTCTGCCTCCAGCGGCTCCGGCACCGGCTGGCCCCAGGCCATGACCGTCCGGCCCTTTCGACGGCTGCGGCTCAGCGCCGCGTCGCGCTGGTACCGCTTCTGGAAGAACGACACCACGTCCTCGGCCGGCTCCGGGTCCCTGGCCTCCGACCGCGGCGGGCCGTCGGACGACGACGACGACCGCTGCTTCTTGCGGCGCTTGCTCGGAGGGTTCGCCCTGGCCGCCAGCCTCGACCGCGCCAGCGCCTCGGCGCGGAGCTGCTTGGCAATCACCGCGTCCGCGTCGCTGGAGTCGAACTGGTCGTCGTCGTCGTCGGCCAACCCCTCCGGCTCCTCGGCCGCGTCGTCGGCCTCTTCTGCCGTTTCCGCCTCCTCCTGCGCGTCGTTGTCCGCGTCCGTGCTGCCGCGGTCGCGACGTCTCCTGCCGTCCGGCCGTTCCGGCCCGGCCGCGGCCGCATGGCGGACGGCTGCCGCCTTTCCCTTGCCCTTCCCCCTGCCCTTGTACCGCGGCGGGCCGCCGTCGGCCGCTTCCTGGGCACGGGCTTCCTCTGCATGGGCGCGGTCCTTTTCCAGCTTGAGCCGCTTCTCCTCCAGGCTCCAGAGCCGGAACTTTTTCAGAATGGTGCGGCAGCCCCTGACAAAGTGCTCCCGGGCAGGCTCAAACGACTTCTTCTTGCTCTCCGTGATGCCGCTGACGCCCATGGTGCGCAGCCAGTCATGGCCCTGCAGGCCCTCCAACAGGCGGATGATCTGATCCTTCTCGTGCTGGGCACGGCCCTTTTCAGAATTGCGGATGGAGCGCTCGAGACGTTCGGCACGCTTGTGGTGCGGCTCGAAAACCGAGTCCGGAAGTGGGTCGTCCGTCTTCCTGCCCTTGTGCTGGTTGCCCAGAAAGCCAAAATCGAGGACGTGCGAGTCGGCCAGGTCATAAAACAGCGAATCGGCGTATCCCTGGACGGCAGGGACCGCATCGCCGCCGGAACCGCTGGGCAGCGAGCCGGCAGGCGTGCTGTTAGGCACCACAGCACCGGCAGTTCCAGCTGTTGTGGGGCAGTGGGATTCGACTAGTAATATGGGGGTGTCTATATTCAGAATGTCTGCGCATCACGAATCAGGTCAGCCAGTGCTCGGATCGGCGATTGGCACCGGTACGGGGAGCGCAAGGGTGGACGTACGCTCTTCCTTGGGCTCGTTGCCGATGACCTCGTCATACTCGGGGAAGTAGGCAGAGAGGTCGCTCTTGAAGCGAGTGGCCTGCTGTGAGCGGAGCTTGCGGCCACCTACTGGTGGGCCCGCGGCCGCTGCTTCAGTGGCGGCCTGCAGGCCCTTGAGTTCCTGCTTGAAGCCATTGGCGGCCTTTTCCCTGGGTTTCGCAGCCAGCTGGGATGTGTTTTTGGATAGCGGACGGCCGATGTGGCGATGGGGTATGGCGATGGGGGCGTCTTGTCTGTGCTGTCTGCTGCTGCCTGCTCGTAACGTGGACGAAAACGGCGTTTCTGTCGCAGAAACGGGCTCAGCAGCTAGTGCGTTGTTGGTAGCGGTGGTGGTCGCGGTAGCGGTGTTGATAGCGGGACTGGCAGTCGTTACAGCGGACGGGGCAGTGCGCAGCGACTTTTTCGGCGGTGGATTGGGGTGGGCTAGCGCGGTGGCGGGCGCTGGCAGCGCTGAAACGGTTGGGGCGGTCGAGGCAGGCCGGGACACGATCTCGACCGAAAGCCGGGGCCGCTTGTGCTGGGCGGAGGACTCGAAATCGGGCGTGCTGTCGTCGTGGGACGGATCTGCCTTTCGCTTGGGGCGCATCGAATTGGCATGGTTGAGAATGTCTTGGATGCTTCGTGTCGCCGACGCAGTGGAAAGGGACGGACGCGGCAGCCGGGGCGACGGGGACGGCGGCGGCTGCTGTTGTGGTGGTTGTGGTTGTGGTGCTGGCGGTTGCTGTGGCGGCGGCGGTGGTGGGCGCGTTAGGCGCTGAGTGTGCTGTCGCCCCAGGGGCGACTGTTTCTGTTTGGGCAGCAGGACAGGCGCAGGGCGGCGGGGGACGTCTGCTCGTCGCGAACGCGTGCCGGGAGCCATGGGCATGAGCGTCAATGTTTCGACCATGGCGGCGCGGGCCTCTGTCACCCTTTTCCGCGATGATTTCGTGTTGGTTTGGGCCTCGTTCTCCGGCCGCGTCGATGCGAAGAGGCGTTGTGCTGATGGCTGGAAGATTTTTCCGCCCCTGCGTGCAATCCCCTATTTTTCTAATTTTCCGTTTATTTTTGCATTACTTTTTATTCCGCTCGCCGGCCTGTCCAGCTTTTCCTCTTCTGTTCGTCAGACAGCCCGGTGGCTGCAGGCGACAGGCTCCAATAGGAATCCCGGGCACGCAGGCTGTGGTAAGGGAGGATATGCTTCGCGCGTAAAACAGATACTGTCGAGCAAGACAGCCGCCAACACGTACGAGGCTCTCGAACATGCTGCCAACGAAAACAACGTATCTAATATGGCATGCAGCGCTGTGGATTAACCACACTGTGTGAGAGGGCGCTGGCCGACCGCTGGAGCTGCCGGCACGCTCATTCCGGCACTGTGCCGAGATTGCCAAAGTGGGGGGGGGAGTCAACAGCCCAAAGACACTCGCAACGACGTCAGCGGCTGAGGGCAGAGGTCTCCGTCGTAAGATGCTTTGCAGCTGCCCGGCACCTAAATTTAGCGGCAGCCAGCCAGCGTCGATGGCGAATGCAGACGATGGCAGAGACAGGCTGCAGCTTCGCAGGCCTCCTCTGATCGTTATGTAGATGGCCGTCCCCCGAAGCAGGCTATTACTATGGGTCCCGGCGGTCTTGGCACGACTGAACTCGTAAGACACGCTCATATTTCACATTCGGAGAAAACGATCTCGCCGCGAAGAAGCTGGTCCGCCAATGAGAGCCGTCTCTGCACGATTGACAGGCAGATGCCGCCATAGTTCGTACCCCATATATGTACTCAAGATAGATTCAGCACGCAACAAGATCACTTTGCCTCTCTGCCCACAGGCGTCTCTGCCACCGAAGACATTGTTCGGCGCTCCCGTGCTGCACGACCCTGACGTCTCCCTTGTCCGTCACTGCATTCGACTGCGCGTGTCTGTGTCTCGGGAGCGACAATGGCCGACCAAACGGCCGTTCCGGCTGAGACCGCTTCCATGGCGACGTCATCGTCAGCCCCACCAGAAACGGCCGAGTCGCCCACGGAGGAGCGGCTGCACCGCCAGCTGCGCAGCGCAACGCACCAGGAGTACCTCGACAGCCTCGTGGTCCCGTCGGGCGACGAGCTGGCACGCATCGCCGAGGTGCAGGCCAGCCGGGAAGAGCAGCTGAAGCAGCGCTCGCGGGGCCTGCAGCGCCGGCGGCACAGTCTCGACCTGGGCAGCGTCCCGTCGATGCCGGCGGCGATCGAGGATGGCAGCGGCAGCACAGCACCCGCCGTCCCCCCACCAGCGGCGCCTGCTCCCCGCCGCAAGCCGAGCCTGGCGCAGCGGCTGGGCCTGGCCAGGGGCCTCGACAGCCTCGCGCGCACGCAGGCGGCCATTGTCATTCAGCGACACTACCGCGGCTACCGAACACGGCGCGAGATGGACGGCCGGTGCCTCGATGCCGACACGCGCTGGGTGCAGGCCCTTCGCGAGCTGCAGTATCGCCAGCAGACGCGGCCGCGACCGCGGGTGCAGCGGAACGGCGACAGCGACGGCGGGCCGCGTCCGGGGACGGCGGCATCGGCACCGGCGGCAACCATGGCGGACACGGACAGCACGTGCTCGACGGTGCACCAGCCGTCGGCAGCGCGGCGGAACTGGAAAAAGGCGACGACGGTGGCGCTGCGCGCCGGGCTCGACCCGGACTCGGATTCCGACTCGGACTCGGACGCAGACGCAGACGCAGACGCAGACCTGTCCGACGCGCCCGAGGCAGACAGGAGGAAGCCGGCGACGGCCGAGGACCGGCGGCTGGCACGACGGCACCGCGACGAGGCCAGGGCCAGACGGCGACGGGAGGCGCGCACAATGGGCCTGCAGTACTTTCTGGAAATGGTCGACCCGCGCCACCGCTACGGCGCCAACCTGCGGGTGTACCACGAGGAGTGGCAGCGCGCCGGCACGCAGGACAACTTCTTCTTCTGGCTGGACCGCGGCGAGGGCCGCCTGGTCGACATGGCCGCCTGTCCGCGCGGCCGCCTCGAGCGCGAGCAGGTCCGCTACCTGTCGCGCGAGGAGCGCCAGTACTACCTCGTGCGCATCGACCGCGACGGCCGTCTCTGCTGGGCCAAGAACGGCGCCCGCATCGACACCAGCGGCCAGTACCACGACAGCATCCACGGCATCGTGCCGGCCGACGACCCCACGCCGGCCTACCAGTCGGCCGCCGGCGGCAGCGCGGACGGGGACGAGCTGGACCGCCGGGCCTCGTCGTCGGAGCTGGAGGCTGCCCGCGCTGCCAAGTACGCCCTCGGCCTCGGCCCCGACCTCGACCTCGACCTCGACCTCGACCACGCCCCGGACGGCGCCACGCAGGCCGGCACCGTGCGCAAGGTCCGCCACGTGTCGGCGACGGCGCTGCTCGACGCGCTGCTGCGCAAGTCCGTGCAGAAGAACACGTGGATCTTTGTGGCCGACACCAGCTTCCGCCTCTACGTCGGCATCAAGGACTCGGGCACCTTTCAGCACTCGTCCTTCCTGCAGGGCTCGCGCATCTCGGCCGCCGGGCTCATCCGCATCCGCGACGGCCGCCTCGAGTCGCTGTCGCCGCTGAGCGGCCACTACCGCCCCCCCACGGCCAACTTCCGCGCCTTTGTGCACTCGCTCAAGGAGGCCGGCGTCGACACGGGTCACGTGACCTTTTCCAAGTCCTACGCGGCGCTGCTCGGCCTCGAGACGTACATGGCGACGCGCCAGCGCGGGAAGAGCCTGCTGCAGAGGCTGGCGGCCAGTGTTGGCGGCGATGCTGCTACCAAGAAGAACGGGCCCGATGGCAGCACAGACGGGCATCTTCTACCGAAGCCGGACCTGGAGCTACGGCCGTCTCCTGGGCCAACGGCCTCACGTGGCATTTCATAATATTCCAGAGTGACACGTAAAAGACCCTGCCGTCCGTCCTGGCCTCGGCTCTTTGTTTACCATTTTTATTTTCTTCCTTTTGTCTTCCCTTTTCCCCCTTTTCTCCCTTTCTCCCCTTTTTCCCCAGTCGTCCACGAGAGCCTGTACAATACCCCATCTGCAGGCCATATCTGTACAGTACTAGAAAGAAAGACTCACATCTGCAATCTGTTCAACTCCAGTATCCACGAAACAGGGCATACGCCGTAAAGGCTGTATCAGAGAGTACGAGTACGAAAGGGTTGGGCATGCCGCCCAACTTTTGCACAACCGTCTCCACATTGCCATTCGCCACTACGTAGGCCGCTAACAAGACTAGTTAATTAAACTACAGTGATATTGCGCTCTGATATTCATTAGAAATGCCCTGATCGCGTCGGCTCACTCTCTCCTTGCTCTTCTGCACAGTGGCGACACAACAATACGACGTATTACCATAATTGCGCACCACCTCCGTGCATGGCATAAGCAATGGCAGCGTCAGCCCCGGCGACCACGGCGATTCATTCCGCGTCTCTGTCCGGGCAGCGGCCGCAGAAGTCGGCCGCGGCCGCGGCTCCGCTGACCAAGACGACGCCGGCGGCCTCGCAGACGACGGCCGCTGCACAGATCGACGTGCCTGCATCCGACACCGGCAGCACGCTGTACAACGGCAGCAGCAGCAGTAGCAGCAGCAGCAGCAGCAGCCCCGACGACCAGCTCACCCCGTTCCCGCCCTACCACGAGCGCGAGGAGAGCATCTACGAGAACGGCGATGCCGTCATCAACGACCCCGACGTCCTCATGTCCTCCGATGTGGACTCGGAGGACCTGACGCCCACTCTGATCCCCTCCGAAGCCACATTTTCCCCACAAGCACCACGAACAGCGCAACCGTTGGCAGAGCCAGGAGGACCAGCGGAACCAGAACCAGAGCCGGCAGAACCAACTCTGCCAACTCTGCCAACACAACCTGCAGAACCAGATGAACCTGCAGAACCTGCAGAAACTGCAGAAACTGCACAAACTGCAGAACCTGCCGGGCCTCTAGCACATCTGCCAGCCGCCGTCCGCAAGCTGCTGCCGCCGCCCTACTGGACACACAGCCACAGCAGCGACGGCACGACGAGCACGACCGGGCTGCCATCCCGCGCCATGGCCTCTACCTCTGTCGCCACCGCCACCGCCACCGCCTCGACCCCGGCCCCGGCCACGCCACCATCCTTGCGGGCACCGCCTCCGTACCGCATCGGCGCCCTCTCGCTCCCCGTCTTCCGTCCGCCCTGGTCGCCCGCCTGGCCGGGCGGCAGCCGCCAGAGCCAGAGCCCGAGCCCGAGCTGGCACGACGACGGCGCCTACACGCACGACCGCGACACCTCTGCCTCGTCGGCCGACTTCATCACGCTGCAGGACAATGACGCCCTGCCCGAAGACGCGGCCGGGCCGCACGGCCGCGACGGCGACGACGCCGGGTGGGGTGCCGCCAAGGGCGGCGGCGGCTACAGACAGGCGGCCACAGCGGCCGTGTCGGCCGCGTCGGCTGCGGCCTCGCGCTGCTGGGCCCAGCGCGTCGACGTGACCGGCTTCGTGGTCGTGGGCGGCCGCGGCGGCAGCACCGGCGGCATGCTGGCCGGCGGCGGCAGCAGCATCGGCGGCGGCAACACGGGCAGCGGCATGGGCACCCACAGCCTGGGGTCGTTTGTCGTCTGGACGATCCGCGTGCAGACGCTGCAGGGCGGCGCGCCGCTGCTCGTGCACAAGCGCTACTCGGAGTTTGACGCCCTGCGTCGCCGCCTAGTCTCCAGCTTCCCCATGTCCTGTGCCGCCGCCGTGCCCGCGCTGCCGCCCAAGAGCGTGCTCAACAACTTCCGCCCGCACTTTCTCGAGAAGCGCCGGCTCGGGCTGCAGTACTTTCTCAAGCATGTTCCCCTCTCTCCCTGTCCCGTCCACTGACCCTCGCAACTAACCCGTTGCTCAGCTGCGTCCTCCTCAACCCTGAATTCTCTGGCTCGCCAGTGCTCAAGGAGTTCCTGTTTTCCTGACGAATCGTGGTGGACCAAAGTGACGACCGTTTGTGTGCTATGTAAATACGAGTATATCCCTTTTGTGCCTTAGGGGTGCATGTGTAGCGAGACTTTTTTTATTCATTCTAGCTCCCCTTTTAGTCTCATATAATGCCTGAGAACCGACAAGACAAGAAATATAAAGCTAATCATTCACAAAGACAGCCTGATGTCGGCTGGTTAACACTTTGTCCTATCCCTGGGTGGCCGCGCGAGAAAGAAGCAAACTGTATTGAACAATTACATCGATTGTATGCGAAAAAGAAAAAAAATGTGTCTGCAAAAACGCCTCCTCGTTCCAATGCATTTGCGTTCCCATCCGCCTGCAGCCGCTTTGCGCCGACTCTTCTTTCCAGGACAAGTAGACCTTGGGGAAGAGCGGTAGAAGAAAAAAAGGGGGGAGGGGGATTAAAACAAAAGTGAAAGCGGGATGAAAGAAAAAAGAAACATAAATCTATAAGTTATGCACGAGACCTCTAAGTTGCTGTCTCTCCTCTTTTTTGTCCCTTTCGGTGCGTTACCCAATGCCTCCCCGCACGGCCATTAATCCGTCTTGCCGTTCAAAATAGGGCCATTAGTATATGACGTCTCCTTCATCATTCGTCGCTCATTCTCCAGCTGCTTTTCCAACGGAATCGTCAGGGC
The DNA here is from genome assembly GCA_029299595.1 of Grosmannia serpens. Taxonomy (NCBI): domain Eukaryota; kingdom Fungi; phylum Ascomycota; class Sordariomycetes; order Ophiostomatales; family Ophiostomataceae; genus Grosmannia; species Grosmannia serpens. The sequence goes on from JANSMH010000125.1 coordinate 11,966, forward strand.
ATTGATGCCCAGGAAGTTGCAGATCGCATTCACCACCAGGTAGGCCCATCGGAAATACACCACCATGGCGAAGAAAAAGTAGGCCCACAGATAGCCAAGCTCCGTGCGTGCGCTGATCGGCGCAAACGGCTCCAGGCCGACCAAGGGCCCGTACCGCGGCACGTTGATCATCACGGCGCCGACCACGAGCGGCGTCAGCATGACGGTCCAGTACGGAAACGGCTGGCGCGTCAGGTGCGCGAGGATCATCTTGGTGGTCATACGGCCAAACACAAACGACATGGTAACACAGAAGAGCACCAGGTGGTTGTCCGATCGTATGTACGAGTACGGCGCGTAGACCCACGCGCCGATCGAGAGCGTGAACACAGCCATGGGCGTCCACTCCAGGAAGACGGGGGCCACCGGCTGTCCGCGGGCCTTGCGAGCCCGCACCACGTTGCGGATGCAGAAGGGGATGTGCCCGATCAGGAGCGACGCGACGATGATGGCAATCCAGCCGTCGCGGATAGAATAGTGGCCGATGGCGGAGAGGACGCTGCTGCTCACACCCGTGTAGTTGTCGTGGCCGCCCAGCAGCTCCACCACGGGCATCGTCCAGATACCCGGACCGCTGTATCCGGACACGATCATGACGGCGCAGGCGACCAGCAGGCCCTCGGTCGGCCCGTTGACGTAGCCGAGGTAGAGCGTGTGCGAGTGGTACGTCTCCCACGTCGAGAAGAACATGGGCAGGCAGGGGCACAGCGCCGTGAAGACGCCCGAGGTCGAGGTGCCGAGGCCCATGGCCGCCGTCTCGAGCAGGCTTGCCAGCGTGCAGTTCAACGAGTCGATGCCGTGGTCGAAGAGCTCGCCGAGGCCGCTCGAGGTGCCCGTACGTCGCGCCTGTTTGCCGTCGAGGTTGTCCATGGTCTGGTACATGAACAGGCCAAACGCAAAGCTGTAGTACAGCCATGACGGTGCCTTTTCGCCATTGTCAGCACCATCAGCATAAACGGCAACAAGGCCATAGGAAGAGCAATGCAGAATCGCCCTACGTACCGGTCCCACGAGGTCAGGCATAAAGATAAGGAGCAGCCCAATGTTGCCCAGGATGAAGCAGAAGCCGAGCAGGGTAACCATGTTGGGGGCCAGCCATAACGGCAGCAAATTGACGGCCGCGGTCCACTATAGCGACGTCTTAGTACGATGGTCTTTCGAGTTTTTCGAGTCTCGCGTGCTCTTCACACGGAGCGCATTCGGTGCCCAGATGGCAACATACGTAGGGGTTGAGGATGTAGTGGGACACGGGTGACTTGTCCACGCTCGAGTACTTGTAGCTCTTGAGATGCACGAGGGCCTCGTCCGATATGCTGTCGGTGGCGTGTAGTTCTGGCGGGAAAAGAAAAAGGTGGCATGTTAGCTGAGCTCATTGCTGGAGCAGTTCTGAAAAGGGTTCAGGTGCAGGGTGAAACCAACTGAAGCTGAACGTCATGGCGGACGGCGTGGTTGCAGTACACGACCGCGCACGAGCTTCTGTGAGCGGGGAGAGGACAGCTCGGACGCTTTGGGGGACGGTACGGCGGCGAGCGTGCGGCGCGAAGAAGCCAGAGAAAAGAGGCGGTGTCCTGGCTTGAGGGGGGGCCTTCGAGATCAATGTTTCGGAGAAACCGACGGCAGCGACGTCGAAGGGATTGTGGCGCGATCCTTGCTGAGCCAGGAACGGCAAGGACGGGACGAGGTCGGGAAGGTGCACTCGGAAGGAACGACGAGAAGACAAAGAAAAGACGGAAGGTGGTCAGAGGAGAGCTCTGTTTGGTTGTTGCATCGCAGTTGCCTTGATCAAGTACGCAACACCACGGATAACGGAAACAGGGCTGCTAATAAGTTGGACCCTCCCAATTTCTTTTTTCTTTAATACTATTTGAGCTAGTCCACGCGGCCGAAAAGGACAACTACGTTGTACCCACCTGTTTCTCCTGAGAAGAGAGGCCAGCGAATCAAGCGCCCTGCACACAATGGCGCAGCCAAGGGCCAATCATACCAGAGACCGCTAGATTTAACATCGCACTCGTAATTGACACGTGAAAGCCTCAACAACTGACTGACCGCCTTCGACATCTCGGGCACAACCGAAGCAGCGAGGCATGTATGGAGTATTGGCAACGCTTTCTCCCGATGAATGCTTCTCGGTAGATCCGCTGGCAGTTGGTGGCATAGATTAACTGTGGACCTGGTCTGGGGGACGCCGTTGATGTTGTACGGACGCGCAACGGAAGGAGAAAAGTAAAAGCAAATGTATGATAACGTAATCAATGAATCCATACAAAACCTGCGGATGACTAAGAGGAAGATGACTAAACGCCAGTGATAAAACCGGGACAGGCTAGGTGCACAGGTCCACGTGACAGCTTAATAAGCTACTGCTGTACGAGATAGAGCATTACAATTATTCCGTACTGCTCTTCAACAAAGTCATCAATGTGCGTTGAGTACGTCCCTGACCTTTGTACACATCGCCCGTCGCTACTGCCGATTGAATGGCTCAGCGAGGCTCTCAGGATGGCGGGCAACCGGCCCCCTGGGCCGGGAAGTTCGACCTAAGCTCCTTTCATCATGCACACCTCGAATAATCATCATTTCCTCTTCAGACCCAACGGCTTCAACAACGCAACAGCTTTTACGCCTGATCTCGGTCTCTGACTGCGTATGTCGCTTACGGTTTTTTTGTCAGCGAGAAACAAAACTGGCAATAAAATGTCCGCCGTGCCCACCAAACGACGCAGCAGGTCGCTGGACGATATTTTGACGTCTCCATCAGAAAACAATACCTGCAACGCACCGTCTGGCCTTCCGCGTCAACCATGAAGAAAACCAACTAGGAAAAGGTTTTCAAAATTGAATAGGACGCCGTTCTCGAGGGCTATTCCGCGCCAACAGAAGATGAGGCGGAAGATTACTACGAGAGGCAATCCTCGCCTGGTGGCTCGCACTTCAACCACCGTTTGGCGGCCGTCTACCGAATACGACGACGACGACCCATGGAAGGGTGCGTTCAGTGGTAGCTGACCATATCATTGCGCACAAGTGGAATCCAGCTCTACGCAAAAACATTGCGGCACGAGATGCCGACAGCAGCATCGCGTGGCACACGTTCTACCCAGTCCGCATCGGAAACATCGACCGCGAGACGCCGTACAGTCAGACGCAGTGGAACCGCCACCCTGTCGAGGTCGAAATCATGGAGCACTGCGTTGGGCCGCTTGCTTCCTCAGCACCTTCCCCATCAACATCCCCGGCAGCGTCTCTCTGCTTCCTTTTCCGGGTTGCCGCATTGAACAGGAGGCACCATCCCGGATGCAAAGTTTCATCTACAAGAGTCTGTCCGGGAGACCCAAATGGTCGTGGTCTATTATCCAGACGACAGCTACCTTGCGGCGCTATACAAGATGCAGAACGACTGCATTTCCTATGTAGACGACCTGCAAAAGCAGCTTGACCGAGTACAGGAAACAGACCCGGCACGGCGGTATGTCAGTACAGTAGCCTATGAACCGAGCCGGGGCCCGGAGAAGCATGGCAATTTCAGCGAATGGGCCCTCGTGCAAATAACGGTGGCAAATCCGCATCCCTTTGAAGACAAGGTGTACATGGGTGAAGCTGCTATGAAAAAGGACATTTCTAAAATCGGACTTATCCATGCGACTTCGCGGTTAGAGGACGGCGGCGTGCACATCCAGTACGTGGATCCCGTCGACAATCTGGATGCAGACGGCTTTCTGCTGCTTCATGGCCGTGACCTACCAGCGCGACCACTGGTTGCGACGGAGGAAAACCGCACCTCCTCGGTCCTCGTGGCCAAACACGGCCAGAGCTCCGGCCATCGTTTCGGTGTTACCAACAACATCGAAGTCGTGTGGCGCACCGTTCACAGAGGACGGCCCCTCGATCAATGCGAGTGTGGGGACTAAGGAGATGGAACAGGACGCTCTCCGGAAGGCTTACCACCGCTGACGGCGAGCGCGCGTGTCGCCGACCTAAAAGCACAAAAGGAGTTGGGCGAAGCACCACGGATGTGACGTACGGCACACCCATTCAGTAGATCCTTGAAAGAATTCGAGACTTCATCGATGTTATGGCCGCCATCAGGGGCTTTTTTTTTTTTTTTTTATAGAGAGGGGGGTTTAAATCCCAAGACCTTGATGGGGAACTGACAGCTGTTCCTCAATACTGTTTCTGAATGGAAAGGCGATGTATAGACTGGTAGAGAATCAGGAAGACGTGTATGCCATTCGGCTCGACGGGTCACCACACGTGATGCCCCATAAACCGGCCTCCTGGGCAGCGACATATGCTTTCCAGTATCTATGGCCGTACGGAGCACGTATCTACCTTATGCAAAAGCTCTTAGCTTTGATCTCAGCAGCCGGTAGTGGAACAAAATGGGCGAAAAGAGGTAACCATCGCGGCTCGTTGTAAGAACCGGTATGTCTTGGCTAGCTAAGGCTACTTGCTACCGATGACTGCAAATACTTCAAATATCCCTCCCCGAGAAGTGCTATGTACTTTTTCCACTGAACAGCTAAATCGTAAAGACCCAACATAATGCTTCGTCGCAAACCCAACAACCCAAAACAAGATTCGCCAAAGAAGACCGAAAGACACAAGTCCATTAGTAATGCTCATAGATCGTATGTCAAATGCAGTCCAAAGGACCCCCGCCCGGCCAGTTTGCCGGCCATCGCACACCGTTCCTCATTATTTTTTTATATTAGATTCACAGGAGCAGCGCAATGCCGGCTGTGAGCCCCCCCAGGGTCGCCATCATACCCATCACCCGGCCAGTGTCAACCAGGGGCGCCGCGATGCTCTGTTTTGACGTGGACGTGCTGCCGAAAGCACCGTAGACCACAGTTGCCGAGTTGCCGGTGGCCGTGGCCGTGGCCGATCCCGACGCTGTGGCAGAACTGTTGGCCGAGCTGGGATCCAGGGCACCGCACGGGTGGTCCTGTCGGCACGAGCTGGAGCAGGTGTTGTTGCTGCTGCCGCAAGCCGTGACGCACTGGTTTCCCCACTCCTGGCACTCAAAGTACGGAATAGTCAAAGAGTACTCCGTGATGTTGGGTTCGAGGCCGTCGCCGCAGATGCAGGCGTATTCGAGAGTGCTCTGTGCAGGGAGGAGAGTTGTTAATGAGCACGAAACATGTAGGAAAGCACCGCGACGAGAGTAGCTAGCTTACCGAATCGCAGGTGTTGACCTTGGTGGTGTAGGGCGCTGTCTGGTCGCAGATCAGAGGGCATGTGCTGATCTCGCTGGCGCACCAGTACTTGCGAAGCGTAAGGGATACCGTGGACGGGTCGATGGTGTAATTCGTGGCCTGGACGGTCGACAACACGGTGGCAGCAGCGGCCAACAGGCTGAGTTTGAGTGAAGGCATGGTGATGTCGGAAGGTGATGGGAAAGAGGATTAGGCGAGGTGCCAAAACACAGCGGATTAGGTGCTTTTAAGTCTTGCGAGTTAGCAACAGAGAAATAATTGCATGAACTGAAGAGACCCCCTTCGTTGTGGCTCTGCTGCGGGCGGACCGTCCTGCATTTGTTTTTGGCTGCACCCATGCAGTGCCGTCATGTAAGTCGTATTACCCAGCCAGCCATAGCCGACCACCGAATGAACATGATTGGGACTCCATTCCAGTTGGGAAACGACACGACGGGCGCAGAGCGAGAGAGAAAAAGCAAGTTCCAAGACATCCAAACAAACACTTACATTACAAGAGTCGAAATATTCTCGTCGTCGGGTATCAAGATGCGATAAACAAGGATGTTGGGATTAAGATATATTAGATGCAGGGGAGAGCAATGGCAGAACGCAACAGACAGACAACAAACCCAGAAATTTAACGACAGGAGGGCGAGGAATGCGGTGACGACGAAAGGTCTGCCGGTGCAAGTAAAAAAAGAGAAGAAGAGGAAGAGCAACTGAAGGAGACTGGAACTCTCCGACATAAAAGGGTTAAGTCAAGCTTAACCTGGAGCTCGCTCCACTGAATATTAGTCTCCACACCCCGGTGCAGCCGGGGGGCGGGGGACGGTAGTGGTCGGTGCCTCTGCATCTCCGACCTCGTAAGATACCGTACACGCAAGTACGGAGTACGAGCATAGACCAGTCTCACAGGGGTGGCCAATGATCTGGTGATGGAAACAGAGCTAGACGGACCTCACAATGAGGTTAGAACTCTTCTGTCTACGGAGTAGTGCGCTCGTGTGGAGTACTCGTAAGGGATCCTTGGTAGCAGACGATGCCAACCAGAAGCTGCGCGTGCCAAGTGCAATACCAAGGGCAATACCAAGTGCAATACCAAGTGCAATACCGAGTGCGATACGAAGTCTCGAGTCCGTCAGCTTCCAACATCCGGGCCTTGTTTCGGTAGTGCACCCCGTATTGTTCTGTCCGGTCCGCTGTGCATTGTTGCACTACAAAATGCATGTACAACGACACCCGGAAACGTAGCCCGTTCAAGGCTAATCTTATTTGAGGCTCTGGGCACTACGTCCACAGAGCCCACAGGAGCCCACATAGCCCACAAAGCTGGGCCGAAATATAAAGGCAATAAAATAGATACCCACACTTTAATAAACTGCTCCGTACTATGTACTGCGTGTGAACAAGCCAAGCACTCTTACCCTTGGTAATAGATTAGCATATCTCTCGGGCCAAGACCGTTGTTTTGTGCTGGTTAAAATATGCATCTTAGTGCCCGCAGACGCTAATGCAACCTACGAGCGTTGGGGCGAGACGGCGTCCCAAACACGAAGCACACCCGCCACGGCTTTACGGAGTACGGCCGTTCAGGTCATGAGGACACGGCGAGCCAATGGGGATTGTGCGTGCTTGTACATCCAAAAATAGAGCTGATGTTGAGATGTGAACAAAGGAGAAAGAAGGAAGCAGGATACGGACAGATGCGTGGCCACGATACCAGCCACTGAGATTCTTGTTCCTATGTAGTATGTAAAACAGATTGAGAGCAGCAACGGATATGCTTGAAGCGTATAGGCTAGTATTACGAGTACTCCATATGCATACCGGTTTGGTGGTCCACATCCCATTCCTGGGCAGCAATGCCAATTGCAAAAATAGCCGGGCTTTCAGAAAACACCTCCGAGGCGAGCCCCCTGAATCCGACGCTCTTACGGCATTGCAAACTATGGGGAATGGTCACCTGTCGCTCAAGGCATGCGTCGCTCCCGTCATCCCCATCGTTCCCGTCGCCCCATGCCTCCCTCCATAGGCCGACTCCCTCAAGGCGGTGTGAACCGTTTGCTGGCATTGAACACTTCGTTTTCACGGTATTCAACAAGGAAAGAAATAGCAAAGAAATGGCATAAAAAGGCCGGCTTGCAGTCATCAGATCCATTGCCTGGGGAATAAAAAATCCTCTAATGCACTGCACCCCGTAAGGTCCCGCTCATGCTGTTGTACTCATATCATGGCTCGGCTTGGTCGGCTCATATTACAAGATGGCCCATCCCTTCTTACTTGTGTTGCTCGTCAACCTCGCCCGCTTGTACTGCAACGCACCTCCACTGGTGCCAAACTATTAGATAGAGACTCGAGGCGTTCGTAATGATGGAGCAATGCCACATCATGAATGGTCCGTGTCGCTCAACCAATATTGTGCCGGTCATCACTCGGCATCACTCAACACACGACTCTGTGACGCGTGCAGGCAAGCGCGTCACCAACAGAATGGCCGCTATGCTCGCTCCCCCCATCGTCGACGTAAGCAGCTTGGTCCCACCTGGGGATGGGCAGCAGGCTGGGCCGCCTGGCTGTGGCCGGATTTCGGTGCTCGGATCAGGCGAGTCATACGTCCTTCTTGAGGGCATTGGCAAGAATGGCGTGCGGTTCGCTGCCGTCTGCGTAGTTTTGGCTGTTCAAGGGGCCGCCGATCGAGCTGGGCTTCGTACTGCCTGACGTCGCCCGGCTGTTTTTCGGCTTGCGAGCCGCCTCGACAAAGGCTGATCGTGGAAGTGCCTGAGCCATTGACTTTTGCAGTTGTCGACACAGTGCTGGAGACGTCATCGCGTCGGCTTCGAGAAGAGATAATTGTAATTTGTAAAGTTACGTTTTGTCGACTCGCCGAATCCTCGTGCTTAAAATCCTGCAGGTTTGCAGCTTTTCGTCCTGCAGACTACATGGCTGCCCTCTCTTTCTTATGAACCCAAAAATAGGGTAGCGTCTGGGCCCAGATTTTGATCGGACGGGCGAATCACCTCACCTGTAGTGCTGGAAGGCCGCAATTGTGGCCTGTTCAGGCTGGTTGTCGCTGCCCCTGGCGATAGCACGGCAGCAACGTGCTGACCATAATCGGATGATTAAGCAAGTATGGCGCCACTGCGGGTCAGCGCGTCGACTTCCCTAACAAATCAAATGCAGTGTAAATCAAATCAACAGCGCCGCCTTGGTTGGGCTGGAGGGCCTCGCTTTGTCTACCTAAATGTAAGAATGAAGGGTTTTGACGCCCTGTCCTATTCATGTATGGATTATGTCAAATTCGATGCGCCCATTCGTCTGTAAGTCCCGTTAGTAGCCCAAATGAATCATGAGCCCCAGAAGCCAGCAAACTCGCACGAGAATAAGAAACCCGGTATCACCCGTGCCGTGTTGTTTCTGCATTGCCTGTCAGTGCCTGCTGTCAGTGCATGCAAACATATACATTGGCTCCTGAAGTGGATATCAGTGCAGTCGTATCTGATTGTCAAGATCTGCAATCTATCTCTGCGACAGGATCTGTATGGCTAGGCATTGCCATTGGCTAGGTCAAATACGAGTTGCCGATTTAGGCAATATGGCTTCGTGTATGCCTTTTACGGAGATGCTTATCGGGCGTGTAATGGCAGATGATGCAACTCTTTTCCACATACTCGCCAGCAGGTGCGGTCAATTTGGTTGTATAAGGCCCAGGGCCATTGCACAAAGCCAGCAGAACGCGATAATCAGTCACCAGTCGTAGAGAGGATCGAAGGGAGTACGAAACAGAGAATTACACGTATTTCTTTGTGGTATCCTACAATATGTAGTGTGAATACAATATAGGTTAACTGGTCACGCCTCGATGTACACGACGATCGACATTTTTTCATATTCTGGTTCTGGAGAAGTTGCACTGAACAGTGATACCAGCATCCCAACTTATATTTCCAAGTCTATGTGGTTTTATCTCCTCTCATCGTTGGCATTCGTGGTTTGCTATACCGTTCTATCAAGGTCGTTCCAAACAATGATGAAAAGGGAGATTTCTGTCAGCACTCCATTCCAAGACGGGGCCTGCGTCTGCCATTCGTCCCATACCGGTCTCGTACGGACAGCTCTCTTTCGACAATTCTACACTCCTGCCTTCGATCTCGATAGTTTAATTCGCGGAAACTTATCGGCGTTCAAGCATGAAATATGAATGAATGATGTACAAAAGAGCCGAGAAGAGAAAAAAAATGAAGCATCTGTGCAACTGGATTTGGGGCAAATGATTTTCTCAAAGCCATCAAAACTGTCTAAATTCCCAACCAATGTAATACTCGGGGTTTAGTACAGCTGGAAGATGTTCCAGAACAGCAACTAGCATGGTGCATGCAAAAGAGGCAGTACATATAAGAAATAAACTACACGATACCGAAAAAAACAACAGGTTCTTACTTTTACAGTCATAGAAGGCTCAGATGAATAATGTAGGCGTATAACGCGTATTGTGGTGCTTGTAAACATGAGATACACTGAATCTAGCCTTCTTTAGCTGCTATCACGAGAACATGAACATCCTACCAAGAGACAGCTGCCCCATTGTTTTCCCCGGATAAAATGCATTTACATGGAAGAATGGCTTAGAGATGGCCTTTACAAGATGTGAACCATCGATACGCCCACACCCACCACTTTGCCACCAGTACGAGTGGATTTTATTTAGCCTCGACTCTCACAGAACCCGATACGGCCAGACATAATGGTTGGGTGGCGCAGGGAGTACTTGAGCGGCCCGATGCTAACAGAGACGTAGTTCAAATGGATTCCTTCACTCCATTCTTTCCATTGTGGTACAGGGCATCTAATCGAGTGCTACGAGCTGCCGTCTTGGAACGTCGCTGATGGGAGAAACGGCTATCTGGAAGGTTGGCGTTCGCAGGCTATTGTGCAAGGCCCAGGGGAGGTTTACCAAAACCACTTTCGCATCACCCGCCAGACTAGTCCGTCGTGCAATAGCCATTTCAAGGTTTGCCTCTAGAGGACTTGTGCAAATATGCAGGGGATCTTGGTGCTGGCGAGGAAAGGGTGCCTTTAACGCACGTGACATTTTGCTGACTGGAAAAGCGGAGAAAGCGGACACTTAAAAAAGCTTAGATAGAAAGCAGATCCATCGTCTAGCTAATACGCGATTACCCCTGCAGTAGCATCTACTTGTTATTCCCACTACCTATGCTAGCAACGAGACCATGCCATCGGGCTCTACGGTGGTGTTACTGATCAAGAAGCTTGTACCATCCTGCTCGTACTCATACCTGACATGTCCACCGTCCGTGGTCTCGATCCTGCCCAGCTGGGGCGTGCTAAAGCAGATCATTTCAAAACATGACCCCAGATTTGCAGGCCTGAACAACTCCATGTGGAGCCTACCAACTTGTGTTTCTCAACGGCACATGCAAACCATTAAACTTTACCCTTTTAAATGACCTGTAATCTGCCTGTCTATACTTTTGTGCAAAACTCGTGCTCTCTATGCTGCTCTTCAAGGCGCTCGTCTCACTTTGCAGTTCTGTGGGTGGGCAGTCTCGGTTTACTGTCTAAATTCTAATGATGGCAGTCTTTCCTGCCTCGTAGTCTCTGGATATGCAATCTCTCAAATCTCTGCTGGGAAACATAATCAAAATACAGAAATATACTGCGCTCTCACTGGAGCAGTTTCGAATGTTTGCTTTAGAAGTCGTCGCTGTTGCTTGTCTCCCCTATGCTACTGCTTTCCATATGCAAAAGAACCTGCACCTAAGGCCATTCCTAGTTGACCGGCCATTCCTAGTTGACCGGCCGAGGATTGAATAATGCATCTCATACAAGTAGTGTAGACTTGTGTGGTAAGGCTGGTGAAGGGGGGGGTCGAACTTAGGTAGAGCATCAAATTATCGCAGTGCCTTGGTATGTGGGTATGCTGGTGGCCCGAGAACGATACCTCCATGGCGTCCCGAGTTGATCGTCCCTGTACTCATGGCCGGGATAGTGGTTTCACAACCGATTTGAGTAGGAGTGGGCGGTTTTGTAGCTGTATGGCGTAGTCGGATCTCGTCGCCATTGCCTCGCGGTTGTAGCAGCCATGTGGCACGACTCCCTAGCCACACGGATCTAAACCGTGCCGCGCTCAGTTCTGTGCTCACGACGACCGGTATAAGCGCGGAAGCGAAGAATTCTACCAAGTATGCCTCCGAGAAAAATTAGGAGCTTTGGCCACTCCCACGGCGATCGGGTCGGGGCCACCTCAACGTCACCTGAGGGCCGAGGAACGGCAGCCAAGGCGTAATCCGCATCGAGATAGCACCTATCCACCATACTTTTCAGCTTTGGATGGAGTTCCAGAGCTTCTATCCTGACCTTAACCTGATCTGATTCCCCCACAATGAGCATTTGCCCTGCTATTAGGTCTAAAAAGTCGTGAAGGAACTGTGTGCAAGATGGTTGACGGTGGAGGTTTTGGATAAACTATGAGCCGTTGACCATTAGCGGAATTTAGGGTCTGCGAAGAGGGACATGGAGGAGGGACATGGAGGAGAGACAAAGGGGAGGAACAAGTTACCTGAGTCACAACCGGCTTGATGATGTGGCGTTTCTCCCTGGCCGTTTCCGATTTTTGGTGAAGCTCGAAGAAGGTATCACTTTTGATGTCGTACCAACCGGGATCGGGGCTTTTTCGCATTTCTTTGAATTCCTGCAGCAGGGCCCAGCCGCCGATGAGCCAGGTGCAAAACTGGAGGTAGAGGATTCCCAGGGTCCAGATGTCATACGAGCGGCCCTTCGCCTTGCCTAGGTCGCTCTCCGGGGCGCGGTAGGAAGGTGTCGCCGCAAATCGCACCGAGGGGCTGCGTAATGCGGTGTCGTGGTTGTAGAACTTGGCCAGGCCAAAGTCGGCAAGCTTCAGGATGCCTCTGTTCGCTTCCTGGGAGGACCCATCGCTGCCGGGAAAGAACAGGATGTTCTCCTCTTTGATGTCACCGTGGTGACCAAAGACTACTGTCTGTGAATGGTCGCCCAGTTTGAGGCTGGTGGTCTTGTACTGGTGCAGGTCAACGATGCCACGTGCGATACCCCTGCACTGCTCACCGACCCAGAGCACCGTCTCCCGATGCAAGGCCGAGGGCTGCGGCTGCACGTGCTCCCAATAACCCTTGAGGTTGCACTCGGCCCAGTCAAAGACCAAATAGTAGTTGTCGTTTTGCTCGTAGGACAACAGTAGCGAGATCAGGTGTGGGTATTTGTCGTCGTCGCTGAATTTCTTGAGCATGTCGACCTCGCGCTTGAAGTCGTCGCGGGACGACAATGCGAACAGGTGTTTCACTGCGAAACTTCCGGTGAAGTCCTGGGAACGCCACCATCATCGTCAACGGATCTCGTTGCCAAATCGGGCACCAGCTTGTCCAAAGTACAAATGAACCAACATACCTTTCGCTCTCCAAGGCTGTTGTGATCAGGGTGGATAAAGACCCGAGAGACTTGGGACCACCCCCCCCGATGGTTTTGCATCGCGCCGTCTCTAGGCGAGCTCGCATCGCCAGAGACAAAAGGCAGGATAGCGTTCTCGGACAGCTTGTAATGCCAAATCGACTTGTGGGCCTTTCGTTTGGCAAAAACCGGGGGTATCACCTCCCACTGATTTCGCCCAAAGTTCTCGATAGGAGCGGGACCCCAGGTATCGGTAATGAACTTGATTGGCCTGCCGGGCTTGATGCGATGACAGAGATCATAGACCGAGCCGCCGTTCGGCCTCTTGACCAGCTCCAGCGGCAGATCAAGGTCATTTACGCCATGGGCTATGAAGTCTTCGATGGAAGTGGTCATTTCGATCATAATGAGGAGGACGAATATCCGTCTAAAGCACCTGAATTTCTTCTTTTCCTTCTTGCCTAGGCCGTCTCCTGGGCCCTGTTCACAAACAGTTTCTTTTTCGTGGATACGGAGCGCCAATTCGGCAATGGCCTCGTCGTCTTTATGGGGGAAAGCCTCGCAGAGCTGTTGTTTCACAAACGCCAATGTAACGACGGAGCTGAAAACGCCACGAGGGTAGAACATCTTTTCTGATTGTGGATTCTCCGCCCTGGACGCCATTAGTTTGGTCTGAAGTTCCTTGCTGCTCCCGCGCCGGGACGACGCGGCCGATCTTGAAACACTCATGTTGCTCTGCGTATCCTCGACTGCCCAACCGTGTGAAATCTCGCTCTTGCCGTTCTGGAGCAACTCGTACCGGATGGTGGGCGTATCCTTGACCAGGCGAGGCGCAGTCGATCCGACCAGGCTGGTTTCCTGTTTATAGTTAACGGGTACATCCGTCATTTCAACCTTTGGACATGGTGATGATATCTGACGCACCATAAGACAGTCTGGATCATCAGAAGGGACATCGTTTCTGTCCAGAACATCGGAAAATCCTGATCCCACATGCTCGAGCTCAGCCTCCGGCTTGGTGACCGGATCCTCGAGAATTCTGGGGCCGTCTTCCATCAGTGGCGGCCGCTCGGAAGTTTCAGTGATCATGTGGCTCCCGTAAAGAAGCCTAGCACTGGGCTGTGAAGAATCAATGTCGTCGTTGCCGTTGTCGTCGTCGTCAACATCGAGGCCGTCGTCGTGGCCATGGCTGTCTTTGCTCATGCCTCTAACATTCACAGCTTGTTCAACTCGCAGTCGTGTCTCTGCAGCCGATACGAGGCAGCTCATCTTTTGTTCGCATCCGTTATGCGGTTGACCTGGACCAACAGATGAGCCTGAGGCGTTAGGCATTGTCAAGGGCGTGGTGGTGATGTGAGAAAGGGCTGTCGATGAGGCCATGCCTGACTATAGCTCTGGAGTATTCGGGAAATTGGAGTTGGGCGTGCGTGGTATTGCCAATGAAGCTGGAAAGAAGGCGGGAATCCGCACAGGATAACACACATATTAGGCGCGTTGCCCCGCTTAGTCATACGTCCGCATTAAGAGCCGCAAGGCAATGCTGTCCGTCATCAGAGGCGGAGCCAGTGGGCTGAGCAGGCTGTATGCCTAGGCGCAGACGTCCGCCTCACGTTTTGGGGCGTCCACTGGTAGGACCGGAAGCAAGAAATATGACTGCGGCAGGGGGTGCCTGAAGTCGTCTTGCATTTCTTGGCGCACCTTGGGCTGTCTTCGGCTGAACTGGGAAAAGGCGACGAGGCGGTGCACAGTTTTAGGCGCTGGTGTTGATTAGGGAGGCCGCCCCTTCACTTAACAACGCACTTAATTCAATAAAGTCCTCCTCGGAGTCGAGACCGCAGAGAGTGTTTTTGTTCTGCAAGACGGCCCTGAACAAACTGCAGCACAGAAAAAGTCTAGAAGCTCTTCGCCATTTGTCCCTTCACTAACAGCGGAAGAGAACCATGCCGGCCGAGGCAACAACAGCGGACGTGTTGGCTGCAACCATGATAGCCCCGTGCAAGACCTACAATCCCCTCAAGCTTGCTTCTTTCTTGGCGAACAAGTTTGGAAATGGCCATTACGAAGTGTCGGTAAGTGGGAGTAGTGATCGTCTTGCACAGCGCATCGGCTAAAGGAAAACAGATCATGTGCAATGAATACACTATTCGGACACCAAAATACCTGAGTCCCGAGGACCTGAAGCAGTGTCAGCACTAAGCGTGTCCCAATAATGAATTACAAATAGAGAATGAGCCTTGTATTTTGGGGAGTTATGGAATGGAATGCAACAATTGTTTGTGGGAAGCGGGAAGACATAGGTCTGGGGGAACGGGAGCGTTACGGTATCTGTTATGGTCAATTTCTATACTTTGAAAGAGCACAGCCCTCAGGTTCCTAAGCGATACAATACCACTATTATGGCCGTTGCATAGGCTTTCCTGGGTGCCGTATGACCTGTAGTATATCCACTCTCCAAGACAGATAATAACGAATGACAGAGAAAGCTATATCCCGTCAGCTAATGAGCAGTCTTTCGCTGAATATGCCGTGTACCCCACAGAGCAGTGCGAGGCTAACTATGATCATTGGAAAGACGTCAAAAAGGCCGAGGAACCAACGTCTGCCGCTTTATCGAATGCGAAAAGGTATAGCTTACGGTAGGATATTTTACCCCCGCGCAGAACACGGAGTCCCGGACGGCAGAAGAAATAGAAAAATATGGTTTGGAGGGGAGGGTAGAAGACGGGACAGACCGGCGACCCCGAACGGACCTATAATGGGATTCAAAACCTCAGCCTTGTCTATTACAAAGCATTGATAATAACATTGTTCAGGCCGTACCTCCTCGGCTATCAAAATATAAAAAGCTGGCCCATGGTACTCCGTACAAATGAACCGTACAGTGCAGGACCTTAGTGAAGTCCAATTAAGCCAATCTCAAGCCGTAATTGGTCCAGCATAATCGCAAAAAAATCAAACAAAAAAAAAACAAGCATAATGTTTCAACACATGGAAGGGTCTGGTCATACTCATTCAGACCACCGATCAAACGAGCAAGATTTAATCAAGGCTCTCTATGAGAGTGTGGCGAGCAAGACGGAGAAGGATACTTTCAGCAACAAGAAATTTGTTCCACATGGCTGCGTTGATAATCTCCTTTCCAAGGACACAGTTGCTCGCATGTTGGGAGCGTCGCGGTTCAGTATGGACACCACGGAGCTGGAGGAGTTCGTCCTTGATATCAGGAATCCTGCAAAGAAGATCTTGATCATTTGTTTTCTTTCCGGCTTTGAAGACAAAAACTTGAGAGACATCTTGAAAAAGTTTAAAGACGCAAATTTCTATGATACTGATCTGCCCGTCACTGGAGCAAATCGTCACAGGGTTCCCTTTCTCAATCACGAAGACAAGTCCTGGGTAGGCATGCTCTCCGATAATTTTGAGAACCAACAATGGAAATTCTTGGCTCCAGTATTTGGAGATAGCACAGAGAAGCTGGAGCTTGTAGCCCGGCACCCGTTTCCATTTACAGACGTCAAGAAGTGCGTGGGCAGAGGCGGGTATGGCGTGGTGCACAAGGCCACTGTCCACCCAGCACACATGAAGCACAAGGCTTTCCCGGTGGGCAAACATTCTCGTGCCAATGTCTATTGTTGGGTCTGACAATGTCTTGGCAGAGAGACGTCAACGCAAAGGGCTTCGAAGTTGCCCTGAAAGAAATCAACCATCCCATTGGCGTTCACGAAGAAGGGGGTGCCGAACGAGAACTCCTGGTCCACTTGAGCACCCGAAAGCTCCGACATACGCACATTATTGAGTTTATCTCGGCTATCCACAGAGATCCAGGGGAGACGTACCTCATGTTCGTCTGGGCAAACGGACAAGACCTCGGCAAGTACTGGCGCGAGATGCGCAAGCCGACCCTCTCAAGAGGCTTTATAAGAGACGTGATTGAACAGTTTCGCGGCCTGATCGATGGCCTATGTGAGCTCCATAACAAGGAGGACGGACATTTCCGCCATACCGACATCAAGCCGGCCAACATCCTCCGGTCCATCACCGACCCGATGCGAGACAGGGCAGGAATCGGCTTGCTGCAGATCTCGGACATGGGTCTTGCCAAGCGCCATACCGTACCTACAGACATGCGCCACGGCACGGATGCACGGGCTTCTACTGCCCGCTACCGGCCCCCCGAGGCCGCCTCCGAAGCGGACACAGGGGGCACAACGGGGATGGGACGGCGATACGACGTCTGGTCCATGGGATGTGTCATTCTGGAGCTCATTATTTGGCTGCTGCACGGCACTGACACGCTGGAAAAGTTTAACAATGACTGGCTCAGGATGCAGGACCACAGCACCGCCACGTATTTTGAGAGGTTGACGCCGAAGCGGACTACGGTCCACCCCGTTGTCCAAGGAATAATGGACGCCCTTCTGGAGGACCCAGAGTGCCGAGGAGAGACAGCTGTGGGCGATCTCATCAGGCTCGTCAGAGACAAGATGCTGGTTGTGGGTTTGGGATCCGACACGCATCTCACGGTGCCAGGCACGACAGCCTATCCCAGTTCGGAGGGAGTTCGCGCCACGTCCAAGGAACTGCTGGCGGAGCTAAGTCAGATCCTCGTCCACGAAAAGGACAGCAGCTACTGGTTCACAGGAAACAGGCGAGAAGATGTCCCACCTATGAAAAACCCACAATCTGACGGAGATGAGGACTCGTCCTCGAATGCGGTGAGCCTGAGGCCGGTCACGATTACTGTCAGCAGCGAACATACCGGAAACAGAAGTTCCATGGCCGCTCAGACGCACAGCCGCACCAATCTTGTACGTTTTCTACTGGGAAACGCCTCATGTTTATTTGGGGTCAATCCCCTTCCCAAACGAAGCATAATCGCAGCTACTGACGCTTTCCTAGAACGTAAGCCGAGTTCCAAATCAACTTTTTGACACAGTTTTCTAGCATGTGGTTCTGATTTTCCTCAGGAAGTAAGTAGAATCCATCAGATCGATTCTGACAGGTGCAACACCACTGACCAGTGTTAGTACGTGAGTATTCACGGCAGACTCCAAAACCAAGACCGGCACTTTGCTTATTGACCTCGAACATCTTTCAGCGTGTAAGTCCCCAAATCGAAATTCTTGTGGATGTAGGCTACCTGCTAATAGTATGCAGAACGTGAGTTCCATCTCCGGCTCGGTTTCGAGACATGCTGGCTGTTTAGCACACTGACTGACAGGAGCTTAATGCAGATTGTAAGCGATCGATCTACTACGCCTGCAAGGAGTCTCACTAACGCCAAACAGGCCCAAGTACGTTTTTGAAGCATACAACCTGAGTTACGCCCAGAGCTAAGTTGCATTAAGCTCAACAACAGGTGGGAGTACTCTACGGACAACGGCTTTGCCGCAGAGGTTCTTCGAGATCACCAAGATCACAATGAATATTTCTCCCAGAATATCGAGAGCCGATTTTGTGGAAGATGTGCAAGCCTCACTCTCGAAGAGCCCCTTTTCCATTTTACGGACACGTGGGCAGAGCTAGAAACGAGCCGTGGAAACTGTGACTTTTGCAACCTGCGCTGGGAAGCATGCAAGGGTCTCGATCAGGCAAGGGCCCCGAAGCTCCGGTTTGAGCTTGAGGGATCTTTGCTGAAGCTCAATGGGAGCTACCCGCCTGCCTTGGCTATCTGCCGGGGCTTCGGTGAGCTAAACGGCACAAGCCTATGATTTTCATAGTCCCTGCGACTGACTGGATAGTTTCAGACCAACAAAGCGGACCGGACGACCCCATCCAGATGGGCTTTCCCAAGCCACCACCAGCAGGAAGTCCTACATCTTTCCGGATAATAAGGCAGTGGCTGCGGCACTGTGATAAGAACCACCCAAAATGTCAGGTACAGCAGAAAGTTCTGCCAACACGGCTTCTGGACGTGGGAACGGCCGCTTTGCCTGTCATACGCATCTATGAGACGCAGAACGGAGATGCCTTGCAGTATATTGCCCTGTCTCACCTCTGGGGACAGGGGGCGCACTTTTGCACGCGTGCACACAATATCGACGAGTTCAAGCGGGCCATCGACTTTGGTTCACTGCCAGAAACGTTCCAGAACGCCGTGGTTGCGACGCGAGAGCTCGGGCTGCGCTACGTCTGGATCGACTCTCTGTGCATCATACAGGGCCCTGGCGGCGACTTTGAGCAGGAGGCCGAGAAGATGGAGGACGTCTATAGCGCGGCGTACTGCGTGCTCGCGGGGTGCTATTCCAAGGGGCAGAGCGATGGGTTCCTCAAGCGGCCCGCGCGCGACCGAGACTTTGTGACGGTCGAGCGACCCGGACTGCCTCCACTCTACGTGTGCCGTTTTATCGACGACTTTGGCCGCGACGTGCTCGACTCGAGCCTCAGCCGCCGCGGCTGGGTGCTGCAGGAACACGCCCTGGCGCGCAGAACCGTCTTCTTCACTGAGGTCCAGACGTATTGGGAGTGTGGCGACGGCGTGCGCTGCCAGAGTCTGACGAAGATGAACAAGCACGTAGGGGAGGAGACAAGGAAGAAGCCCTGCCGTGTTCCCCTCGACGATGATCTGGCTAACGGTTCTCTCTCTGCAGCAAGCTGGCCTCGTTCCTGGGCGACCCCAACTTCCCGTCCAAGATATCGGGCGACAACTCGCTCCGCGGCGAGAAGATTCTCTTCTACGAGAACATGTATCGCCAGTACTCGCGGCTGCAGTTCACCCGCGCCACCGACCGCGCCGTGGCCATTGCGGGACTGCAGCAGCGGCTGCTGCGCGACCTGGGCGCCAGAGGCGGCTTTGGCGTCTTTGACGACGGCCGCAGCCTTCTGCAGCACAGCCTGCTGTGGCAGCGCGGCGAGGAGCATGCGGCACTGACGCGGATCGACTTTGGCGGCACCCGAGGCAGCACTGACGGCGGACTGCCCAGCTGGTCCTGGATGGCGTACAACGAGGGCATCGACTTTCTCGACCTGCCCCTGGGCGACATCCGCTGGCTTCCCGACGAGATCGTCAGCCCCTGGCAAGCAGTGGCCTCGTCCTCGTCGCGGTCTGGAGACCCCAGGGCCGTGCCCGAGATGAGTATCCGCGTGCGCAACTTCCGGGTCGACGCAGGGCTGGCCGCCACCGGGAGAGAGTACAGCATCATACACGATGTGCCCAACCCAACAACAACAGACAATACAGAAGCGGGCAAGTGCGTGCTGATGGGCAAGGCCAAGGCCCGAGGCAAGCCGGACAAGCAGCTGGCGCACTACGTCTTGTTCGTGGCGGCCCGGGACCAGCGCAACCGCAGAGGCGGCCCGGCCTATGAGCGCATCGGTGTCGGCTTCCTGCTGGGAAAGTTCATCGACCTCGAGTCACCAGGCGATCTGGTCAAACTACGGTAGGGGATGTGCTGTGTATTAGCGCTGTGATTAGCGCTATGACGGGACTTTACAGCGGGGTAATCATAGGGGAGGAGAGTGGGTTAGAGATGCACCCAATTAATAAGCCGGATTAACACGTGACTCACACTACATAGTAGTAATCGACACTGGCAGTAAAGGCGTAACCGCACGGTTTAGCCCAATCGTTGATTGACTAAAATAAGGCTTCACGGGAGTCATATACAGCTTTAGGAGGGAGCCTGCCGCCGATTGAAGCCATTCCGTGCTGATTTAGAGATATTCTGATGCTTTTCGCAGCACCTGCGCGCACCTTCGCGCCGGTGCGGTTACGTGTTAGTCTGGCTTATTAATTGGGTGCGAACATTAATATTTCGTATTACCATGAACAAACATTTTATCATACAGGGAAAAAAATTCGGCTAACGGTCCTATTCTTTTGTGTGTTACCTGAGAATATGATATTATTATGCTATTTTCATTTCAAAAACTTCACCATGTCCGTCAACCATCGTATTTCCTTCACCCTTTATCCACGAAAGCACACGCATCCTTACATACCTGCATCCCCCATCTCCGACAATCCACCTCACTAATCTAAGTACCCCCCATCATGGCACCACGCAAGAGCAAGAAGAGCAAGAAGCAGCCATCTACCCCTTCACCTGCCGCTGCGCCGCCACATTCTCCTGAGCGCCAGTTGCCCCTTGCCCCATCCCCGCTGATTGAACCAATCATGGCAGCCACCTCCGGACAGCTGCTCCCAAAGATCAAGGCAGGATTAACTGTCGAGCAGATTAAGACTATTGCCGACCTAGAACGCGAGTACCTGCTGAAGAAGGAACAAGTCAAAACCGTGCAGCCAACACCCGCACAACCAAGAAGGCTTGCCAATCAACGACCGATTGATGGCCCGAATCTGCTTTCCCTGAAGCTCGCAGAGCTTCAGGCCGGCCTGGATCTCATGCAGGAAATTGGCCAGATTCTTCGCAAACAATGGCGCGAGGGGTTGCTGGACATCACTCTAGCCGAATACAACCAAACCCTGGAGGACAACGAGAAGAAGATCACCTTTTTTCTGTCTAACGTCTGTACGATCCGCAGCCACCGTCAAGGAATTCTGGGAACGATTGCCGACGATTCCCGCTTCCTTCGCATCGAAAACCGCAATGACTGGGCTTATATCGACGGCATTTTGCGCGCCCTCCGCAACCCATACAATGCCACCAAGACCATCAAGTCGACCGGACCAGGCAACTCCCAAGCTCGCTTTCGCAAGACGCTAGCCGACAAGTATGAGGCGGCCGAATCGGCCAAAAAGCCCATGGAATCTCTGTGGTGCCCCATTGTGGGGGCTTTTTGCGAAGGAATGATGATGCGCGCCGCCCATATTGTTAAGAAGAATGTGGGCGAGAACGCTGCGCAAGCGCTCTTTGGCGAGACGCAAGATTCCCTGGGCCATATCTGGCACCCATCTAATGGACTGCTGATTTACCGACGCTACGAGATGTGGCTGGATGCGGGCGTGATCGTCATTGTGCCAGACGACGACGCCGAGAACGAGTTCAAAGTTGTCGTCCTCGACATGTCCGCCTTTGACGAAGCGATCAACTATCACGTTCCTGTCGGGGCTGCTCTGGATGGCCGCAGACTCCAGTTTCGGGGGGCTTTTCGGCCGCAAAAGCGGTACCTCTACTTCAAGCTGGCCGTCACTCTCCTCCATCGCCAACGGGCCGAGGTGCCGGGCTCGGCCTTTGACCGCCGCAAGCTTCCAGACAAGGCCAAGGAGCTTTGGCTGACTCCAGGCTCTTATCTGACAGGATCCGTGCTATTCCAACTAGCACGCCAAGTCGGGAGTCTGACTTCGGACGAAGCAGCCGAGTTCTGGGGCATGCCCCGAGGAACAACGTTCGACAATGTTGACGCCGAGGCCGACGAGGTGTCTGAGACGCTATCAATGGATCTCCGGCTGGCTCTAAACGTGGACGGCGAAGGGGGGGTCGAGGCACGTCTCCTAGAAAAAGCCAAAGCTATCAGGATGAGAAATATTGCTTCCAAGCTTGCTGCCACTGGAATTACGGAGGATGAAGAACAGGAAGAGGAGGACGAAGAGGAGGACGAAGAGGAAGAAGACGAGGAGGCGGATGAGGCGGAGGATGATGGCTTTTGGGAATATGCCCATGCGTAGAGTTGATCGTGTTTGTCTTCTTCCCGCTAGCTGAGCAGGGATCTTTGGGAGCTTTACTTTGTCCGGATGGCTTTTATCCTGAATTGCAGGGTTCAGGGCTGTAATCGCTTTGTGAATTATAGCCAGCGGTAGCCTCCGTTTGACAAGTACTAAGTTTATGTTAGCGGGTTCGGTTTTCGAGGGAGCTTCCATCCTTTCAGGTGGATTTTATCCCTTTCAATAGTTTCTGTCTCTTTAAAAGCCTTTTCTCCATTAATCTTCATCACCGCCCTCGACATAAGAAACACCCGAGAGGAGCGGACCAACATCCAGAACAGCTTGGGGATCGGACGGGAATTTATATACAGAAGTTTATCTGACCACACGAGAACCTTGCGAGAACCCATTGTAAGGCATGCAAGATGTGGACAGAATGGATGTATAATACCTGATTAGGATAGCATATAGACTAACACTATTAGTATCTAACAAGCGTAGCATCTTCCGTTACCTTATATTTTAGGCAGTAAAACAATGCGGATGGTACGGAGTATGGAGCAAGTGGGTTTGTTGAATTCCTAACGGATCGGCAGCCGTATAATCCCGAACGGATCCACCACCCCAGACCTACGGAGTAAGGAGAGAGTTCAACCTCAGATACGCAACATACAGTCGCGAGCCCTTCATTAGGCCATGAACTTATTGTTGAGAATACTCCGCAAATCTTGGTCTGGGAGGACAGAAGGCATCACATACTGTGCTGAAGTCTAGAGGTGCACCACGGAGTACAAGCGACACAGGGCTCGGTCCTATCTACTCGTATGCATCTTACGTCGTACGGCATATACGACATGGGGTGGCGGACCCCACGCGGGATTATACCAGAAATCCACATTGCCGTTGCAGATTATCTACGCCGTACCCCTCGTTTGGATGCGTATACGAGACTCAACTATATATACCCCTACATCCGTCCTTGAAGATTGTATTTGTGTGCCTTTGTATATTCTTGATTCTTGAAGACCACTACGTTTTCCTCAACCACAGTTTTTCCACCATGAGCGTCACTCACACGGTTCTCGTCCAGTTCAAGGACGATCTGACGGCAGAAGATGTCAAAAAAGTGAGCGAAACGGTTGCAAAATATTGATCAAGAAGGGTGGTGTCTAACCGATGTTTCCTCCGTGACCAAGATATGCCAGGACTTTATGCTGCTGAAGAAGAACTGCATTCACCCGACGACACAGGCCCCTTACATTGTGTCTCTGAAGGGCGGCAAGGACAACTCTCACGATAATCTCCAGGTAATGTCGGCCGCCTGTTATCATGTTGCTTTCGCCCAGATTCTAACTCGAGATAGGGTGGTATCACACACGGCTTTGCTGTCGAGTTCGCCTCGGCCGAGGACAGGGACTACTACTCCAAGGAGGACCCAGTCCATCTAGCCTTTGCGGGGGAACTGGTCAAGTCTGTAGCAAAGGTCATTATTGTTGATTTTATCAGCGAGCAGTACTAGTTGGGTTCTGAACAGGCACAAACTCTCGAGGAAGTGATGGCGGCCATCGTTTCCGTTACTATCCGCTGGGTAGAGGATGGAGCGCGCATGTATTAGCGTTTGTGAAATTGAGGTTTTGCTTTGTAGCTACGGAACATAAATTGAATGATACAAGGTGGTACTGTTGACGTCGGACCTCAGGATTGCTGATCCGTACACTCGTGGGGAGAAGGCGCGACCATGGAACATAGTGTGCTGGTGAGATGAGGTAATAGTAAACAGAATTGCGCCATCGCCGATATTTTTGAACGCGCCAGTTAGCACGCGACGAATCGTATAAAAAACACACAATTTTGGTCGAAGAGCCGTTGCGCCGTTCTCCATCCCCGGACCGGTTCAAGAGCCTGCTGGCGTCTGGGATCGACGTGGCAGCCGTTGTGAGAGCTGCTATGACAGGCGTCCGAGCCATTGACTGCAGCCGACACAGCAGCCCGATTCCACGATGGCCATGCCGGTCAAGCGCGTGGCCGTCATCGGTGCTGGGCCATCAGGGGCCATTGCCGTGGACGCATTGGCGCAGGAGAAGGTGTTTAGCCTCATTCGCGGGTTTGAACGGCGAGAGGGTCCGGGAGGGTGCTGGTATGCCTTTTTTTTTTTTTTTTTTTCTTCTTCTTTTTCTTCGCCGTCTTCCTCGGCTCACCCTGCAGGATCGGCGACACGAGCCCGCCGCCGACGCTGACGGGCTTCGAAGCTCTGGCGAACCGGACGGCGGACCCGGCCGTGCCGGTGCCGTCGACGCTGCCGGCCGTGACCCCGAAGCTGGAGCAGCCGCGGTTCAGCGAGTCGTCCGTGTATCCGTACCTGGAGACCAACGTCGACAGCCTGGCGATGGAGTTTAGCCAGGAGCCGATCCCGGCCGAGCGCAGCGCGTGGTCTGTGGCCACACACGGGCCGGACACGCCCTTCCGGCCGTGGCGGGTGGTGCGCCAGTATGTCGAGGGTCTGCTGGGCCGGCGGGGCTACGAGGACGTGTTCTCGTACGGCACGACGGTCGAGCGGGCGGACAAGGACGGCAGCGAGTGGGTGCTGACGCTGCGCCGAGGCGGGCCGACGAGCGACTCCTGGTGGACGGAGCGGTTCGACGCGGTGGTGGTGGCCTCGGGCCACTATGCGGTGCCGTACGTGCCGGCGATCGCCGGCCTGGACGGCTTCGCGCAGCAGCGGCCGGGCAGCGTGCTGCACAGCAAGCAGTACCGGGGCCGCGAGGCGTTTGCGGGCAAGCGGGTGGTGGTGGTGGGCGCGTCGGTGTCGGCGGCCGACATTGCCGTCGACCTCGTCGGCACGGCGCAGTCGCCGGTGCACGTCGTCGTGCTGGGCCACGCGGCCAACACCTATTTTGGCGACGAGGCCTTTGGCCATGTGGACATGCGCAGACAGCCGTCCATCCGCCGGGTGTGCGGCCGGTCCCGCACCGTCTTCCTGGCCGACGGCTCCAGCATCGCCGACGTCGACGCCCTCGTCTTTGGCACCGGCTACTCGTGGACGCTGCCGTTCCTGCCGCAGGTCTCCGTGCGCAACAACCGGGTCCCCGGCCTCTACCAGCACGTCGTCTGGCAGCACGACCCCTCGCTGCTCTTTGTCGGCGCCGTCGGCGCCGGCCTCACGTTCAAAATCTTTGAGTGGCAGGCCGTCTATGCCGCCCGGCTGCTCGCCGGCCGCGGCACTCTGCCGCCGCGCGCCGACATGCGCCGGTGGGAGGCCGACCGCATCCAGGCCCGTGGCGACGGGCCCGGGTTCACGGTCGTCTACCCCGACTTTGAGGACTACTTTGAGACCCTGCGCCGGCTTGCTGGCGAGGCCCTGCCCGGCGTCGGCCGCACGCTGCCGCCCTTCCGGCGAGAGTGGTTCCGCGCCTTCATGGACGGCCACGAACGGCGGAAGAGTATGTGGCGTCGGAACAACGAGGCTGCCCTGGCTGCCCGGACGGCCGTCAAGATTCGCTTGTAGTTGGGTGGTGGAATTGTACCCAATAGAATCCACTGTGCGAGTTCTGCACTTTCCTCACGAGAAACGGATGTCTGCTTCCTGCAAATCACGTGGCCGACTGCAAACGCACCTGCCCCGAAGATATCTATCCTGGGCAAGGATATCCTGTGCTAATGCAGAGTGTGGTGAGCCTTGGTGCATGACCTGGTCTCCATCTTATCGGTCGGATTTCAACATCCCTGTCGGACTACCCAAACCGTCGGAGAACGCAAGTTATCATCGGTGAGCAGCGGCCAAGAAGCGGTGGACTGCGGCCAGCAGACTTGGCCATGCCGAGCCACGTTCTTATCACAGCTGCGGCCTCGGCCACATCCGCCGACTTATCGCTGGTGATAGGACCCCGGCTCGGCGGTCAACGGCCAAGATACGGACGGCCTTATTAGCTGGCAGACGAGTCGAGTTCCATCTCTGTTTCTCATCTGTAGAGCTCTTCAGCTGTCATCTCTGCCCAGCTGTCAGCTCCCCCAGCCTCCCGCCCTCCATGGCCTCCCAACTGCGCTCCCGGCTGGCCCACGCGGTCAGGGTGCCCAAGGGCCGAGACGTCGACGGCCGCGAGACGTCGTACGGCCGGCTGTCCAACGTCGACCTGGACCCGACGCCGCCGGGCCAGCGCCGGTGGTCCGGCTGGCACTTTTTCGCGCTGCAGTTCAGCATCGCCTTTTCGCCCACGACGTACAACATCGGCTCGTCGCTGTACGCCATCGGGCTCAACTGGTGGACCATCATCATAGCCGCCTTTGTCGGCACCGGCCTGTGTGCCGGCGTGCTCTTGCTCAACGCCCGCGGGCCGGCCTGGTACCACGTCGGCTTCCCGGTCTACGTGCGCGCCACCGCCGGCGTCTACGGCGCCTACTTTTTCGTCTTCATCCGCATGATCGTCGCCGTCTTCTACGAGGGCACCCAGACGTACTACGCCAGCCGCCTGATGAACGTCGCCCTGCGCTGCGTCTTCGGCCACCGCTGGACCGCCCTGCCCAACCACCTGCCCGCCTCGGCCGGCGTCACCACCGCCGGCATGGTCGCCTTCCTCGCCACCTGGCTGCTGCAGCTGCCGTCCGCCTGGCTGCACCCCAGCCGCGCCGGCCCGCTCTTCATGGTCAAGTCGCTGCTCTCGCCGGCCGCCTACCTCGTCACCATGATCTGGGCGCTCGTGCACTTCCGCGGCGTCACCCTCGACCTCGGCTCCAGGACCGTCGCCGGCAGCGCCCTCGGCTGGTCCTTCATGAAGGCCATCAACACCGTCGTCAGCGGCGTCGTCCCGCCCATGGTCAACATTGCCGACCTCGCCCGCTACGCCACCCAGCCCCGCGACGTGTGGCCGCTCGTCGCCGGCCTCGTCGTCAGCAAGCCCGCCGTCATCCTCGTCGGCCTCTTCACCACCGCCGCCGGCGCCAAGCGCTTCGGCGTCGCCAGCTGGAACCTCTGGGACCTCTACTCGCTCGTCCTCGACCACTACTGGAGCCCCGGCACCCGCACCCTCGTCTTCCTCGGCGCCTTCATCCAGGCCTTTGCCACCGTCGTCACCAACGTCGCCAGCAACGCCATCCCCATCGGCTGCGACCTCGCCGGCCTCTTCCCCGCCTACTTCACCCTCGTCCGCGGCCAGATCCTCTGCAACCTGCTCATCTGGGCTGTCGTGCCCTGGCTGCTCGTCAACTCCGCCAAGAACTTCCTCACCTTCCTCGGCGCCTACCTCTGCTTCATCACCCCCGTCGTCGCCTGCATGATCGTCGACTACTGGCTCGTCCGCAACGGCAACCTGCACGTCCCCTCGCTCTACCGCCCCGATCCCAGCTCGCCCTACTACTACACCCGGGGCTTCAACCTGCGTGCCTATGCTGCCTGGGTCTCTGGCGTCGTCGTCGTCATCTCCGGCATCGCCGGCGCCATCACCCCTGGGACCGTCAGCCAGACTGCCGTCAACGTGTACAACTGTGGCTTCATCCTCTCCTTCACCACCGGCGCCGTCGTCTACTATGTCCTGTGCCTCGTCTTTCCGCCCCAGATATTCCCTGCCGGCGAACACGCAAACGCGCCCACGAGCCGCGAGGCCATGGTGCCGACAGAGGGCTTCTTCCCCGACGACGACCCGCAGCCCAGCTACATCAGAGACAAGATGCTAGTCGGCGAGGAACCCCTGCAGATGATGAAGGACCTCGGCCTGGTCACAGACGAGAAGGTGGGATAGCAACTGACAGGGGTCTTTATAGCAGCCTGCGGAAGATGTATTAGTCAGCAGAAGAGCAATATACTTCTGCAAGTCAACGGGCGATTTCATTCCACAGATGCCGCGTCGTCGGCTCCACATGTTTCAGACTTCGTTCTCGACGGCCAGGAGCCCCAGGATGACGCATCCGACCCCGTGGTACCACTTGGCAGAAAAGTCGGTAGATCGGCAGATCTGCAAATCCGCAGCCTATACGGAGTACGACGATCCTTCATCGTTTCTCATCGAGAAACACGCGTAATCAATACCGCACCGGACGTACGATACGTCTTTCGTGTTGACCCGCCCGGGCCACAACTCCCTGCAAGCGCACTATGTCACCGACAGAGGTCGTATACCAGTACATAGTAGGGAGCCCCCTTTGTACGGGTAGCGCAAAAAGGGGATTAAGGACGTGATGGTGGGCCACGGCTTGTCGCAGATCCCGTTGTGGGACATTGGCCATCATCGGCAGACCGTTGAAGCGTTCGGACGAGCCGCGAGTATTAAAAGAGAGACGAGGCCGCGTCTTGTTCTGGATTTCTTCCGTTCTCATCATCCCCTTCTGCATCTCGGCTGGCCCAACAGCAGTCATCCCACACATTATTTTTCTTCTGTCTCTACCTGCGGTACACCCCTTCCATTCGTTTATTATTACTATTCTGCTTCCGCTCGTTTCGCCACCATGCGTCTGTACATGATTCCCCTCCTGGCAGCGATGCTGCCGGGCATTCTTGCTGCCCCCCAGCCCAAGCACAAGACCAAGACCACCAAGATCAAGACCACCAAGACCAGCAGCAGCAGCACCGTGACGGCGACGACGACCAAGGGTGCCGTTGTCCATGCCGCGGTGGCCACGGCGGCGGCCGCCACCACGTCCGGGGTCGGCGCCACCAAGATCACCTCGCTGGCCGGCGGATCTGGCGTCGGCGGCACAACCTGCACCGTGACCGCGTTTGCCGACGTCTCGGCGTCGGTGGCGGCCTGCTCCAACGTCCTGCTGAGCGGGCTGACCGTCCCGGCCTCGAGCACGCTGCTGGTGACGGTGCCGACCAGCGGCGCCCTGCTCTTCGCCGGCACCATGACGGTCGAGTACACGCCCGACGCCGACTACACGCCCATCGTGCTCAAGGGCACCGACGCCAAGGTGGCCGGCCTGGCCGGCGCCGTGATCGACGGCCTCGGCGCCAAGTACTGGGACGGCAAGGGCTCCAACAGCGGCACGGCCAAGCCGGACCATCTGATCAAGCTCAGCAGCATGGTCAGCAGCAGCTTTGGCGACATCACCATCCAGAACTGGCCCACGCACCTGTTTGAGATCGCCAGCTGCAGCGACGTGACCCTGTCGAACCTGATCCTCGACAACAGCGCCGGCAACGACCTCGACAGCGACGGCGACAAGCTCGGCCACAACACCGACGCCTTTGACGTCGCCCACACCGACGGCCTCTACGTCAAGGGCGCCACCGTCTACAACCAGGACGACTGCGTCGCCGTCAACTCTGGCTCCAACATGGTCTTTGAGAACCTCTACTGCGACGGCGGCCACGGCCTCTCCATCGGCAGCATCAAGAGCGACATTACCGTCTCCAACATCACCTTCAAGGACTCCTCCGTCATCGACAGCTCCAACGGCTGCCGCATCAAGACCGTTGCCGGCGGCACCGACTCCACCGTCTCCGACATCACCTACAGCAACATCTACCTCAGCGGTATTACCACGTACGCTCCTCTCCTTCCTTCTTCTCCAGTCTCCCATCCATCTTGCTAACCATCCGCAGCTATGCCATCGACATCCAGCAGGACTACGAGAACGGCAGCCCGACGGGCGACCCGACCACCGGCATCACCGTGTCTGACGTTACCTTTGAGAACATTGTCGGGTCCGTCTCGGACGACGACGCGTACGAGTACTACATCCTCTGCGGCTCCAGCTCCAGCTGCAAGGACATCACGTGGAGCGGTATTTCCATTACTGGTGATGGCAAGACCTCATGCTCGCCCAGTGGGAGCATCTGCCCTTCCTAGAGACCTAATCCTGTATATCAAGAACTGCCTATTGCACGTTCAGCTTTTTTTCTTCTTCACTGTATATATTCGGTATAAGATACATAGCCTCCATTATTGAAGTCTCCTACTTCGGAATACTCCTACAGAAAGGTGCATGGCGGTCGTGGTTGACATTCTCTGAAACTCGGTTCCAAAAGAGGAAAGCGGAGCGAGGAATCGAACAAGTATTGGGCCGAAGAAGGTAAGAAAAAGAGTGACATGGTAGGTGAATGGAGTCGCGCACATTAATTCTATGGCAAATGACCAGGCCCGCTTTTATTGATTTTGTTGGATTATGACCCCACAAGGGACTTCTCACCTGGCCATTACTGAGCATCACGAAGATACGCCACAAAATGTAAGTCATCAACCAATTCAGATAGACCAGCCTCACAGTACCTGCCCGCCTGCGTATAAAGAAGTGAGGTTTCCTCTAACGGCTAGGCTGTACACTAAAACAAGCTTTAACACAAACCCATCGATCTCCATAGACCTGCTACGAATCCCGAACTCGAGATGCCAGATCCCGACAAAAGCAGAGACTGGTGGACAAAGATATCCTCATTGGAGGAATTAGTTGAAACAACTAATCTGGATCTGCTAAATCAGGCTCTTTTCGACTCCAAAACTTCCCACATAACCGACAAACCTTTGATTCTACGCATCTGTGTTTTTGCTCAAGCATACATTGAAACCTATATATCATCATGCCCTGAACTCAGCGGTGATAACCTAGTCAACGTCTGGCTTCATTTCTATAGGGAGATCAGCACGCGCAACATCAAGTCGAGAGAAGAAATTAACAACATTTTCAACTCTACCGTCAGAGACCACGCAACGGATGTCAAGAATACTGAGGATTGGAGCCTTCATGAGCTCGAGATGAGATCCAATGCGTTCAGTATCCCAGAAAGGAGATCAACCGGTGGGGGGTTTCCAAGCACGGCTGTGCTCCAGAAACTGTTGCAACAGTACCATGACTATACGGACGCTACATCTTCTTGGATGGGACCGTACACGACGATTATAGGCCCTTCTGGAATAGGAAAATCGTTTTCTGTAAAGCAGCTTTCTGTCCAGCATGGCGTCTATGTCGCGTACTCAAATCTTGCACCGCAGAAGAGGACCTGCTATCCGCGTCCAGTTGTTGTGGGAAATGTCCCTTCAGGCAACCTCAGTCGCGACGAAGTGGAAGAACAATGGGGGACTTTCTCAGGCTTCAGCTCCGCCTTGTCAGATCTTGCAAGAAAGAAAACATAACAGCTGCGGGCTTGTTTTCTTTGCTTACTTCGAGTAAGCCCAAACTGATCGAGAAGCGCCGAAAGCTCCAGAATGTTCTTCGAACCGTGATCACAGACTCTGCTCTAGATGTCATTATTGCCGACTGTAAGAGTATTCTGGTGGAGCACACGGAGAACTTGGAACCCTCCGGACCAAACTTTAGTCCCGAGAAGGATATGCCAGTTATAATTTGTTTGGATGAAGCCCGAGAGCTTTTGGACAACAAGGAGAGCTTATCTTTTCGATCTTTACGCCAAGCAGCTACTGAGGTTTTTTCTGCGAATGTAGAGACGCCATTTTTTATCGTTTTGCTCGACACGACTCCCCGAATAAGTAGCCTCACGCCGACGTCCGAATTGGACCCTTCTCGGAAGAAAGTCCGCAAAAGTGTCTTCCCTCCCATCCACAAGATCGACACATGGGATGTTCTTCCGCCAGAGGAATTATCTGATGTCGATGGATCAGTTGAATCAGTAGCAAAGCTGTTCTCCCACGGACGGCCCTTGTGGGCTTCGTTCCTGAACAAGGGAGATTCTGTCGGAGATGTGGCCAATTTGGCAAGAGCCAAGATGAAGGATTCCGATAACGCTTTCTACTTAGCGTTACTTACATACAGGATCAACTTCTGCATCACCTCCCGACAACTGGCAGAGACGCTTGTGGCGTCGTTGATGAGATACCTCATCTCCATCTCAGATGACTGCAGCACGTTACTTACCAGCCAGCCTAGTGAGCCTGTCCTGGCGTTTGTTGCATCTCGAGAGCTGCAGAAGCCTGAAATCCGCCTCGCATGTATTCAGACGTGGGTCAGTGCCCTTCAGTCCGGTGTCTGTGATCTCGGGGATGTCAGCGAGATGGTCGCGGCAATAATTCTCCTGTTCTCGTTTGACTACGTCTCGCAGCCACTCAGAAAGTGGCCCCATGCTGTCAGTGCGCAGACGTTCTTCGGGGCCCTTCTCAAGCCGTCGAACTGGGCGACCATACTGAACGGCTACTCGGACTGGCCAGATATCCAAGAGGTCCTTCAGGACGGCTGGATCTTCTTCAACCACTTTGTCCGAGCTTCGAACACGCCGACGGTCGACTCGTTGGAGCTGGCACACAGGCGAGGTGCCGCTCTGTTTCTCCCGGCACACTTCCCAGGGATGGACATTGCGATCCCCATCCGTCTTCGCGAGAGTGGAGAGCTCGCTGTGCTCTTGATCCAAGTAAAGAATCGCCAAGGGGACAGCCCGACGCCAGGTCTGAGGATGAAAATGGCCGAAGATCTAGACAAAGCCGCCCGAAAACTGGATATGGACCGTATACACTCTGTGATAGGCTTGGCCATGTGTCTCTGGTGCAGCGACAACAGCGTACCTCAGGTTGACATCTATGCACCTCCCAAAAACCGCCAGCGGGAGCCGGGGAAGGCCATCGCATCGTCGTCTTCGACACCGCCATCAATGTCCAAAACAGCGATGGGAAAGAAGCCCCATCTGCTCGGGATAATTTTTGGGCTCAAAGGCGCCTATCCTTGTCTCGGGAAGACAGAACTCCGACCGGGAAAGAGGAAGAGAAAATCGACTGCAGCCAAAAGCCAAGAACACGATTCGATGGACCAAGTATGCAGCCTTCTTCGAGACCTCTTGGGCAAGTGGCCCGACTTTTACAATGAGGAGGATGTGGGATCGGCGTATGCCCAAAAGCTTCTTGATCCGTTTTACGACAAACATGCAGAAGAGCGCGATTCCGACGAGGAGGAGGATCGAGGTAGCAGCGAGATGGATCAAGATTAGCGCGCCGTAAATGGATTCCTTCATGCCAAGTGCCGACTGGGACATCACCGCGGCTGGCGAGCGAGCTGTGGATGGTAGGGTGGCCTTGAGCACTGCAGATGCCACATGTACAAGGCGAGACAGTCGACGATGGGATGCGGAAAGAGGAAAGGGATGCACCAGGATGGTGACACGTGACTGCATCGAATTAGATAGAAGTCCGCTTTGTTAGGCATTCCAAACGTTGACGTTTGCTCGATAACTTGTCCTGCCTGTTTAACTATAGGTCCGGTTTGTACCCACAACGCTAGCATGTATGTTCTGTGAGGTAGATGGTTTTAGCAGTCGGAGTAGTGCGCCTACAATTTAAATAAGTGCAAAGATTTATGTGAATATTAAGTAACCGGGAGATACTCTTGTTAGTAAATGCCTCAAGGAAGTCTTAATTGTGGACAAGCTTAGTTCTAGCGTTGTCCTACCACCGTGCTCACTGTGATATAAAACGAGTATCAGGGAAGGTTTTCATCAATACCACCATCACCCATGAGCATGGACTCGACCACGCGGTATTGGGGTCCCGTTGCGTCAAACCGATAAGCGAGGCGCTGGCCAAGTCTATATTCTCCTTAAACGGCAGAACATCGATCGCATGACCGTACACCAGGTCGCAGCGAAGTTGAAGGCGAGAGGGCGAAGCGAGCACGAAGGTCTTGAAGTACGGATCAACACAGGGCAAAGGCCCCCGATGGTGGGCATATCTGATTATAGCATGGTGCTGGGTGCTGGTTCAGGTGGTGCTCTTGCTGAAGGGATCTCTTTCCAGGACGTGTTGAGAAGGCGAAGTGCAAGGGCATGTTTGCAGGTTCTGCGCCGACTTTGTATGTCTCCGGTCGATTGGGCAAAGCCGACGTTGGCGAAGGCGTAGCTCGGTGACTAGAGGGAGCCCTGTTATTCAGTAGATTTCGAGAGTCTTGCTTATGTTTATGATATAATTTGGCGGACAAATACGGGAGTGCCGTCGATAGCGCGGTCCCTATAGATGTTTCTCAGCCCAGTCCTAGGCCAGCAACATTGCTACAGTCCCTATAGAACTGTAGCTACTCGCAACATGACTTGATCGATATAGACAGTGTAGATCCCCACTACAGCAACACTTCACTTCTCTGCCAAGTGTGTGTTGCCAAAGTGCTTGCTAGCTTTCTATGAGTATCAAAGAGGTGGTCTTTCAAGGCTAGATGTCTTATTCAAAGACCTTTGTTCAGTGATATCTAACAAACTTTCTAGGAAATATTTGCTTGCCCATGGCTCATTCCCCATTTTCCAATGTGACTCATGTCGTAGACATCCGATACTTCACCCACTTTTCCAAGCCTCCTATCGCAATAATCTCCTGCACATTCGGCGGCAGCTCCCCAACCTTCTGGCTCCATGTCTCTCCGCCCTCGCCCTCCGTGACCGTGACTTTACTCCTCCGCACATCCCATTCAAACCTCCACCCCGTCCGCCTTGTCGGCACTTTTTCGCCGCCGCGAAACTCCTCCCTCAGTCGCCTCACCAGCCTCGGCACCTCCACCCCCATGAGCGCATTATTGATGCTATTCCTGCTGAATATGTTTCCAAAGCTCCCTGCTACCACGAGCGGGATACCCTTTGCAAGGATCGCCGTAGCCGCCTGCTCGCGCGAGCTGCCGCATCCAAAATTAAAGCCCGCCACAAGTATGTCGCCATGTTGGGCTAGGGATGCGAAGGAGGGGTCGTAGTTCTCCATGACCACCTGCGCCATAGTGTCGCGCGTAATGCTGTCCTCATAGGTGTACTTTCCCGGGTAGATGCCGTCTGTGTTGATGTTGTCGGCGTCGCAAAAGACGATCTCGCCCGATACTTTCTCAGGGAAGCCCGGGAGGACCTCAATGAGGGTCTCGTCAGTCTGGTCTGCATCCGACTGTACGGCAGCATCTATTATAGAATTGCCAACAGCACCTGTAGCAGCGACCGGGCTGCTCTTGAAGCTCTTCTCGGCTGCGGAGATCATACTCTCGGCTTCTGCCACAAGACTCTCCAGCGCACCGACGATGCTCACCGCCCGGTCCGCCTCAGCATCGCCGATACCCTCGCCGATGATAACCTTCTCAACACCCTCGGGCTTCTGGTACCAGCCGGGCCCGGCTATTTCCCCCTTTAGCGCACTTGCAGCAACGACTTCAGGGCTGGCTAAGTAGGCCTTCGCCAACGTGCTCCCCATGCGCCCGTTCCAGTTGCGGTTGGAGGTGCTTATACCGACGTCTCCAGGCTTCAAAAGGCCACGGCCGAGTCCGATACACGCATTACACGATGCAGGGTTTTCGATACAACCGGCGTCAAGCAGGACGCGCCAGTCTCCAGACTCTTCCGCAATCTCTTGCTCCGATAGGGAAGCGGCCGAGATATAGAACTCTACGCCGGGTGCAATCTTGGGAATGGGGCCACCTTTGGCCGCTTCTCTGAAGACGTTTGCGGCGGCAGCAATGTCTGAGGCGCGCGAGTTGGTACACGAGACGAGATAGGCCTTGTTGATTTTTATGCCTTGTGCCTCTAGGTCCTTGACTGGCGTGGCTACCTTGACTGAGTTGGGGCCAGAGACAAAGGGCGATAGCGTAGACAAGTTGAGGTATAGAGACTTGGCGTAAACTGCTCCTGGATCTGGCCTTAGAGGATCTCGAAAGAGTTCATCTACCTTCTTATGTGTGATTCGAGCCTTGTCGCCAAGATTTGGGTTCAACATAGCCGACACGGTCGACTTGGCACGTAGCCAGGATTGCAGTGTAGCATCTATAGGGAAGATGCCAGTTAAAGCTCCCCACTCGGTAGTCATGTTTGAGATAGTGAGCCTATCGTCGATCGGGAGGCTGCTAAGCGTGAGTTCCGAGCCTGTAAATTCGATGGCATGGTTCAACACCTCATCGTGGTTGAACAAACCGCATAGTGCGACAATAACGTCCTTGCCTGTGACACCTTTCGGAAGTAAGCCGGTAAAGGTGACCTTCGCGATAGGGGGAATCTGCCACCACGTCTGCCCGGTCGCCCAGATGCTCGCAGCATCCGTCCGCACGACTGGTGTTCCCAGGGCAGCAACACCTCCATACATGTTTGAGTGTGAGTCTGAGGCCACCGTGAGCGTCCCTGGCCACGCATAGCCCTCCTCAATCATAATTTGATGGCCAATTCCTCGACCAGCGGGATAAAAATCAACCCCATGTTGCCGGGCAAAGTTTTCGATGTTTCTGTATTTCTCGAGGTTGCTCGCGCTCTTGTCCTGGACATTGTGATCCAATGTAACGACTATTTGCCGCTTATTGTAGATCTTGGTAGCGCCGCACGATTCGAACTTCTTCACTACGGGCCAAGAGTTGTCGTGGGTCATGCATTGCGCCGGCGAGATGGAGACATAGTCGCCGGCCCTGACCTTCTTGCCCGGCGGAAGCCCAATCGCATATCTCTGCACGATTTTCTCGGTCAAAGTTTGCGGATTTTCAACTCGGGCAGACGGTGCGGCGAACGGTAGCGCCGCTTGATCCTCCATCTTGGAGTGGAACGCATTCTGTCTCCGCACCGGCGTTGTGCAATACGTCTGACGACAATGTCGACTGGCCAAGAACTTCACTGGGAGCCCCCGCAAGCCACGCCTCGCGCCAGCCATTGCCAGGCTTCTCGCGCCAGCCATTGTCAGGCTTCTCCCCTGCACCCAGGTCAGCTGAAGTCGCTGCTACCGAGAAGCGGCCGGCACAGCCGACTTACCACGAGGACAGTCATCACAGATGAAACAAGACGGGCAACTATACTGGATTGGTATGAACAAGACCAGTTGACCGCCGGATCGTCCCGAATCGTCTTCGTGAAGAGCTAATTGCAGAGTGCCGAGAGTGTCGCGGCGAAAATTCGTCGATTGGGATGCTCTTGGAATGAAGTCACAGCAAAATCTTCTGGCGCGCTAGTTCTAATCGTGCCAAAATTTTTGCGGACATGTGCCCTTGCACGTGTCGTCTTCTTACTAATCTTTTGTTTTATTATTGGTGCCTGAGGCACCTACCCTGAATCCCTTAGACAAGGGACTCTCCAGAAGGGCCAAGCAATCAACCAGTTTTAATCCCTCTAAGAGATCTTCGCCAAGGCCTTTGCCTCTACACAGTAGTCTTACATATACAGCCTGCTTGAGGCAGTCGAACTTGTATGGTAAAGGCGAAAATTTTAGTGGCCGGCAATATTGCCGTCTTTTCGCTTCGGTTTGGTGCAGTCTCTTGGTCTGCTTTATACAAGAGAGTTGCTAATTGTACTGTAGAATTTTTGCTAGTGTACGTTAAACTATTTAAATTTGAAAAAAGATGCATTAGGTACTTCGCAGGTGATGGAAGCTCTCTTTAGTTTCGCAGCATTAAAAAGAGCTCTTTCAGCTACTGTACTCCGTAAAGCATTAAGGTTGTGGGTGGAGCCATGGTATTAAGGAGCTGCATGCGGTACGACGTATTGCTTCAAGCCTAATTCAGAAGGAGAAAATACGGAGAAAACGTTCAATTTTACGGGGTTGTGTAGTAATCAATAAACCAATCACAGTGGTTTGATTTTGTTGACTGGGCCTACGGGATATGTGGACCCAGTGCAGAGTTTTCAATCCCGCTGCACTTCCTGGCCTCTAGCTAGTAGATGACATGGTCACGTGCTATACCCATTTTCGCTTTAGCGCCGTGTTCTGCCTTGCCTGACCGCCTGATGGTATCGGCAACAGCCGCCAGATAACGATGCCTTACGGCGTAAGCACTATCCTTCCGTGCCTGCCGGCGCCTACAAGTGCTTCTCGTTGACGAGGGTGTAGCGGTAGCGGGCAAGGCCGTTGTCCATGTCGATGATGGCCTGGTTGACGTCGGCCATGGGGCGTTCCTCGATCCAGGGCTGGACGTTCTTGTCGACGGCCAGCTGCAGCATCTCGCGGATATCGGCGGGCGACCCGATCATGCTGCCGCCGATCCAGGCATTCTTGAGGACGAGGTCGGTGGCGGCGATCGGGGGCATCAGGTCCTCCGGGATGCCGACCTGGACGAAGCGGCCGTCGAGGTCGAGCAGGGCCATGTACTCGCGCAGCGGCATGTCGGGCGAGGAGACGGTGCAGACGATGAGGTCGAGGCTGGAGGCGTGGGTCTTGGACCAGTCGGCGTCCTCGGCGGTGGCAATGTACTCGTCGGCGCCGAGCTTGAGCACGTCGGCGCGCTTGTTGTTGCGGCGCGAGATGCCGACGACGCGGTCGGCGCCCAGGGCCTTAGCCCAGAGGATGCCAAAGTGGCCGAGGCCGCCGACGCCGATGATGCCGACGCGCTTGCCCGGGCCGCAGCCGTTGTTCTTGAGCGGCGCGTAGGCGGTGACACCGCCGCACATCATGGACGCCGCGTTGGCCGAGGGCAGGCCGTCGGGGATGGGGATGACAAAGTGGCCCGCAGAGCGGTTGTAGTCGGCATAGCCGCCATAGGTCTTGTCGCCGTTGAGGAAGACCGAGTTGTACGTGCCCACGTGCACCTTGGCGCAGCAGTGCTCGCGGCCGGCCGAACAGGCCCGGCAGGGTCCCATACGGTTGAGGCACGCCTCCGCCTGTGCGCCCACGCCGACGCGGTCGCCGACCTTGATGTGCTTCACCTCGGAGCCGACGCGCACGGCCGTGCCGACAATCTCGTGGCCGACCACGCACGGGTACTTTGTCGGGCCCTGTTCTGTGTTAGCAGGGCAGCAGAGCGGAAGACAGAGCGGAAGGCAGAGCAGCGGCGACGCACCCAGCCGCTGCGAAGCGTGTGCAGGTCGGAGCCGCAAATGCCGCAGTGGGTGATCTTGATGTCGACGTCCGTCTCCTCCCAGGCCTTGGGCTCAAACGTCTGCCATTCCAGATGGCCCGTAGCGTTCTTGTCCAGGCCCACCCAGCCCTGGAAGGTGTAGTCGGTTGCCGCGCTCATTGTGCAGGTTTATTGCAGTTAGTGTCTTCCCTTAAGCCTCCATGGAAGGAGGAAGTGCCATCCTTTATAGACTCTGTCGAGCGGAGTATGCTTACCGATCATGGAGGCTAAACTGGGAAAAGGTAGTGCTCTCCCGCTGCGCCGGCGCGATAGGCGTACAAGTAGCTCCGTCCTAACGGCCGTTTCTCCTCTCCAATGCCCTAGGTCTCCTTCAGCAAAGCCCCAGCGCGACCCTGGCCCATTTGTACATAACCCACTTGTCCGGCAGTTCGGTTACGCCGGACGCTAGTTAGCTTCCCCTGGCAGACTCGGCGCTATTCGGCAGCTAACTGCCCCGGTGAAACTGGCCCGGACGCATATCCCGAAGGGCGTCCCGTGCCGGTCCTACTCCGGAAGGGCGTAGAGGCATCTCATCATAGAGGTGCACTTGGGGACTAGAATCCGTGTCTTGGGAATAAATGGGGCCAGGCCTCCATAGAACGTGCCAGGGGTCTTTTCGACGTAGTGCGTGTCTTCACCGACTCCAACACCTTCCAGCGGTCAGCCTCTGCAAGAGGGGCTGAGAAAATAAAGTATATCAAACACGCTCTTGTTGGGGGCCGAATTCCTGCTGCTCCACCACGGCGATAATTACAGTAGGACTGCCGATATATCTTGAATATGCAGGCAGGTCTGCCGGGAGGCGAGATAAAGCCGAAGCAGGCTATACTGCAAATAGAACCAACACGGAGTACCGGCAAATTGTACGCAGGCGTACACCTTACATAACAAATAACCAATCGTAGACGCTAGGCTACACTGTAGGGAAAGGCTGCTCCCGCTTAGTCCCCTCACCCATCTCTCTCATCTTAGCAGCACCAACCGCCCTTGTCTTCCAACCCGAGAGTCGCCGACTCCATCTCGACAACCTTCTCTGAGTCAGAGCCGCGATGCGTGCGTACATAGGTAGGTATCCTGCCGTAATAGTAGAGAAAGGAATCCTATGGTTTGAGTTAATGGGGGAAGGGGAGGGGGGGGGGGGGGGGGTCAATAGAAAACTTACGAGGCCAAGTCCAATGTTGCCTACCTCCTCCTGTACAGTCTCACAGACACTAATAAACTTGAACGCTTGGAGTAGGGGCTCGAAGCGGGCAGCGAGCTCTTCGTTGTAAGCCGAGCCCAACTCGATGCTGCTTAGAAACGAGTCTCTGTTCAGCCCAGCACTCGACGATCCAACGACACGTGACAAGATTTCCCCATGTAGCTTTGGGCGATCCCCGGTGCGGGATGGCGAAGAAAACGATGCCGTTGGTGAATGTCCAGATCGAAGGGAAATGGCCATCGTCCCTAAAGGTCCTTGCAAGAGTCTCTTTAACAATGATCCAGCCCATGCTGTAGGCGACGAAAAGGATAGGCCGGGTCCTGCTATTCGACGTCTTGCCAAGTGCATGAATCAGTCATCTTTGCAAATGCCATGGGGCTGATCGACTGGATCGGAAGACCAGCATACCCTCTTTTGGACGAGGGGAACACTACCTGGTTACGAAACGGCCCCCACGACCTGTGAGAAAACGTGGCGAGGCAGCCACCAATCACGAACTGCTTGACTTGACTTCAGCCAGCCCTAGTCTGAAGCAGAATGAAGCTGGATGTAGGGCTATGAGTACAGGGGACTGAGGATCATACCCAGTCTGTAGTTGGAAGACTCAGTCGTTACCTCAAATCTAAGATACAAACCTACACAAACCTGCATTCCTGTGGCCCTCATTTGTTGGCTTTTAAAATCCCATTCGCAACCTCCACCACATGCTCTAAAAACTAGTAGTTTGACCGTAAAAGGTAAATATATCTACATTACTCTGTAGTATCAGCCCACTGGATGTATCGGTCAGAGGGGACATAGTGGAGAGCAAAGCCGTGCTTTTCCTCAAGCATGTTTTTCATTCTAAGCCCAACTGCGCCATCCTCGTCTTCGTCCCACTTGGCCCTGCCCCATTCTGCATCCGACTTATCTCCTCTAAACTGGCACAGCGCGAAATCGATCATAAAGACACCATATGCTTTATTCTCGCCGTTCGCAGTGGTTTTGTGCGATACGATAAAGTTTCTTGGGTTCGTGTCTTCGTTAAGAATGCCGTGGTTACCTAGCATCTGAACTATAGCGACTGCCCGATCGACAATACCTTGCCAGCTCGACTGCGGGCAGCACTGTGGCATGGCATACAGGTCGTGCCCTTCAATGTGCTGGAGCACAAGCCCCTTAACCTTGAACGGCTCGAAATCCCCTTGTTGGCCAACTTGGGAGGCTACACCAGGTGGTGTAATGTCCATGTCGACTGTCGCTAGAAACAAGGGAATCGCGCTGCCTTGAAGTTCGCGTAGATTCCGATAAACAGAAACTTCGGTTCTATAAAGGCTGAGAGCCTCATCCGCTAAAAATGCTTCGACCTGTCCATCGTGCCAGTCATCTCCTGTATCCTCCTCGAAATTGGGAATACTGTGAAGGTCGTTAAGAAACTGCTTAAGCTGCCCCTTCCTCTGTACAAAGCGAACATAGGTATTCTCTAATTGCGGCATCCAAGGCTCAACGTCGTATTCCTCTCGGAGCTGATGGGAGAACCGCCAATCGAACAACTTTATAAAAACAAGCTTTCCCGGCTTAAATTGGATCGACTGTAGAACCGTAGCAGCCATGGTACAGGAGAGCGTGTTTGTGTAAATGGCCTGGATTTTTACGACGGCGGGTTGTACTTTCTCCGTATGCTCGGGGTCGAGGGTGAGGGTCAAGATCTGGTCGACATGATAGCCAGTAACAGTGTTTCTGCCGGTGGAATCATTTTCCATTGCTGGTTCTGACTGATCGATCGGATTACCGTCAGCCATCGTTGAAAGGCGGGCGAGGCTAGCATACAGGAAGACGGAGAGACAGAGACGTAAGGAGAGTAGTAAGCGCTAGTCATATACGGGGAGAAAGAGAGGAAGAAGAGGGCAGTAGAAATGACCACGGTGGCGTGCATGTTAGCTTCAGTGGCCTGCAGCCTGTCTACGTGACTCATTGACTCCCCTGTAACCATCCATCACACTGGTCTTCATTTCTTAGTGGTGGCGACAGCGAGGCACGGTGCCTAAAGCTACAAGATATTCCTAGGGCGAAACCTGTCTAAGGGGTTTTCAACCACGTCGCACCGTCGCTCTCTGCTGTACTATAGTCACCGAGGACATTGGATCGCTTGATTATACAGAGTTAGCATGGAGGGACAGCTTTCTATCCTGGTGTACACCTGCAACCGAAACTCTTTGCAGCGATTGAATTTAGAAAGGGCCCAGGACTGCCTGTCCCACTAGTTATTGTACTCGAATATCGAGCGCATCTGCTCCGTGCTGTAGCCGGCATTCAGTGCCAGCTG
The DNA here is from genome assembly GCA_029299595.1 of Grosmannia serpens. Taxonomy (NCBI): domain Eukaryota; kingdom Fungi; phylum Ascomycota; class Sordariomycetes; order Ophiostomatales; family Ophiostomataceae; genus Grosmannia; species Grosmannia serpens. The sequence goes on from JANSMH010000125.1 coordinate 54,382, forward strand.
CAGCATGATCCGCGCCTTGGGAGGGTTCAGGAACCCTCCGCCGAGGCCGTACTCGATGCCGTCCTCGACGATGCCTTCGGCGACATAGCCGTCCATGGGACGGCGGGAGTAGACAATGGCGGTGCCGTTCTCCTTGATGACCTTTTCGGCAGCGGCGTTGCCGGCGTCTGTCCACGAGCCGGCGCCCGAGCCGGCAAAGACGAGGCCCTTGGCTCCGGTGGCGACGGCGGCGGGGATCAGGGCGGCGTTGAGCTGCTGGTAGCCGTACAGGATGTCGACCTGCGGCATTCCGTCGGCCGGGTCGTTGGCCGAGATGTCAAAGTAGGGACGGCCGACGGGAAGCACCGGGGGGTAGTAGAAGACGGGGCTGATGTCCTCAAAGGCGCCCAGGAAGCCCTGCTCGTAGGCCTTGAACGTGTCGAGGGCGTTGGCGTTGGTCTTGGTCGTGTAGTAGGCGCTGGCGATGCGGTCGTTGAGGACGATCATGACGCCGCGGCCGCGGCCCTTGGCCGAGGCGGCCAGCGTGACGGCCGCGAGCAGGTTCATCGGCCCGTCGGCACTGACGGCCGTGGCCGGCCGCATGGCCCCGACCACGACCACCGGCTTCTCCGTGCGCAGCGTCAGGTCCAGGAAAAAGGCCGTCTCCTCCATCGTGTCGGTGCCGTGCGTCACGACCACGCCCGACACGGCCGGGTCGTCCAGGGCCGTCTGGATCTCCTGGCTCAGGCCGACGAGCAGCGTCGTGTTCATCATCTGGCTGCCAATGTTGGAGAACTGGACGCCGCTGACGTTGGACACGTTCTGGATCTCCGGCACGGCCGCGATGAGAATGTCCACCCCCAGCGCGCCGGCCGTGTATCCGGTCACCTCGGACGACGAGCCGGCACTGCCGGCAATGGTGCCGCCGGTGGCAAAGATGGTCACGTTGGGCAGACTGCTGTTGACCGCGTCCCGGGACGCCAGCGGTGCTCTCGGCAACAGGATCGGAGAGCCCTGGGCGCCGATGGCCGAGGTGGCCGCAATGACGAGTTTCCGGAGAGACGGCATCTTGGAACGGGATGGCCTGTGGATGTGGACTGGCAGTACGAGTAGGACGTCCACGTGGATTTGAATAGACAAAGACGCTGTCCTTTATACATTTTGCATTGATGGAGCGCATTATGTTATGCCTGTAGGTAAACGCCCTGATAACCGTCTGCGTGGTCCGACTCCCGCCAAGAAGACCTGCCAAGAAGTAGATATCCGTCCTCCAAGTCTATCGAGGCGCATAGCCTCGTGCTTGGCGGAGGATAGTGCTGCTTTCCTGCGATTACGGGGTATCAATTGCCTCATTCGCCGTTACTAACGGCTTTAGCAGAAGTATAGCAGTAGTTGGAGTAAGCGGGTCACGACTAAAGAACCGCAATGTTACATTGTACATCACAACTTCGTCTGCAGTCTTGACAGTGCAATTTCCCCTGCATGCATTCCTGTCAGGTTCTCGTCCTTAATCAGGCGTTACCCGTTCCTTGACAACACTCCGTATACTATGTACGAGCGAAAAGAAAGCTAGAAGAAGCATGGAATCGTACTATTGCAGCAATGCTATACTCTAGATCTGCAGGTAGGACCACAAAGTAGAAAATATCTACAGAGTAGCTTTATCCGATACCCATGCATCTTATCTCGCAAACAGCTCCTCTGTACCCCAGCACAAGGTTCAGAACGTGTAAAACTACCCAGCCCAACTGATAGCCATCCTAAGCCAGCAGACAGCTTTCGAGCAATACACACTGTCAACAGACCATTTCCTCTTCCGATCACGCCAACAGACCGCTCCAGAGATAAGATAGGCACTTTCGTCCAGTTGTGGATACGTATCGGCAGCGATTACCGACAAGGAGCTCCAGCAGTAGGTCCCGGTCCGGTTTCTTGGTTATCTGCCGAAGAGACTGCTCGGCTGGACCTGTGGGAGTCTGGGAGTAGTACACTAGACCCGCCCATTGACTCATAGCAGGATGCCGCCTACTTTGCCAAGGTGGCATTAGCTAGAAGTTCAGCAAGGCCCATCGTCATGTAAGATAGCTGACCGACGTTCCGAGCGAGCCCTTGTCTCCAATTTTCCAGCTTTTTGCGAGAATGATGGGCAGAAACCAGCACCAACACAACTTTGCCCATTCTGTTGATAGTCCGTAATTCTCTGCATCACTATCTTCCTGCCATCATGTGCACGCTCCCATGCCTCTCACTGCTCGTCCACCCGCTCAACCCGTCCGTTTGCCATCCATACCACCACATCACGTCTGGGCCGCAAGAGGCCGGCCAACGCCCCCAGCCGATGCGTCACCACGAGCACGGTGTGGTGGCCGTCCGGGCCCTGGACAAAGATGTCCTCCACCACGCCGTACACGGCCGCCTCGGAGGCCGCATCCAGCGACGACGTGATCTCGTCGAGGAGAAGGATCGGTCGCCGTCCGGAGAGCGCCGTCTGCGCTTGCATTTGCAACAGCGCGCGTGCCAGCGCCAGCAGCTGGGCCTGACCGGCCGACAAGACGGGGAAGGCCGATAGGGGGAGGTCCCAGACGGTACCGTCGCTGCTGTCGCCGCCATCCGCAAAGACACGGTGCAGGCCGGTCTTGGCGAGAGCCGCCACCAGCGCTGTGTCCGGCAGCGTGCCCGACGGATCGAGGTGGAAGCGGAGGCTGGCTGCCGGCAGCAGGAGAGGGTCCTGCGCGACGGTGACAAAGGCGCGCTGGCGGACCTGCGCGAGCGGCAACCCGGCGAGGTCGATGCCGTCGACGAGGACGCTGCCGGACCGCACGTCCACCAGTCGCAGCAGCGCCATGAGCAGCGACGTCTTGCCGCTGCCCGTGCGACCACAGAGGACGGTAATCTGGCCCGGTCGGACCGAGAGACTCACGTTTCGAAGCACAGGCATGTCGGGACTGCCAGAGGGCGTCAGCAGGTGAGGAGGAAGCAACATCCGCGCAGATAAGCTGCAGCAGTAGTGGCCGCAGATACCAGCAGCCGACCATGCGGCTCGGCTTACCTGTAGGATGCCGTCACGTCGACAAGCTCGATGCCACCAGACGCTGGCCAACTGGCTGGCAGACTGTCTTCTGGTCGGACATACTCTTCCGTATCGTCCTCTGGGATCCCGTTCTTCTCCTCCTGTGGCGTCTCCTGTACGCTCTCCCGCAGCCGAGCCACTGCCCCCAGCGAGATCTCCAGGTTCGTCCACGACTGCACCAGCCGTAAGAGCGTCGTGTTGGCCAGGATGATCATATTCAGGGCCACGCCAATCTGGCCGCCACCTCTGCTGTCCGACGACTCTACCTGCTGCCGGCTCAGGACGACCGCCAGCCACACGACGCCCACAGCCAGACATGCCACGATCGTGTCTAGCACCACGTTGAGCCACCGCTGCAGGCAGAGAAGCAGGTAGAGCGGCCGCTGCGAGTCGTTGAGGCAGGACGCATTGCGCCGCGCCACGGCGGCCGGCCAGCCAAAGGCGCGGATGGTCGCAAGTCCCTGTACCGTCTCCAGACAGCTGGAGGAGACGGCAGACCGCGACTCCAACTCGAGCCAGCGCAGCTGCCGCGAAGTTCGCAGGTAGCGCTTCTGCACCACGTAGACGGCGGCCATGCAGAGCGGCAACGTCAGGGCCATGCGTGGCTGGGCCGCCAGGAGCAGGACAGCCTGCATGGACAGCTTGCAGATTTCTGATCGTGGGTGAGCGGCTTGTCCTGTGAAAGTCTTTGGGGGGGAGGGACACACGCGTGCAGAGAGCCGTCAAGGCCGAGGCGATCTGCTTGTCCACAAGCTGGATATCTTGGCTGAATCTGCATACAGCAGTCAGCATAGGCCATCTCGCTGGTGACGGGTGGAAGTGTCGTCATACCGGTTCAGAACCGTGCCGACGTCTGTCTTGGAGAAGTAGGCAAGCGGTGCACTGTATATGAGAAGCATCAGAAAAAAGGCTGTCCAACGCAAATACGCCTGCGTCACATACTTGAAGATGGACTTTAGCAGGCGGTAGTGTAGCTTTCTGCCAGATATCGGAGCTATCCTTATGACGGTCAACCTAGAGATCACCGGGGCGGACTGTTATCAGCGCTCTGGTTCCGGCAACACATCAACTCGTCGAGGACGACAAGAGGTCTCCATACCACATTTGTATGTTTGTCGCGATCCAGGCAAGAACGAACAGCAGGACGTAGCCGCTTATGTACGCCCAGGTGTAGCCACCGCTGGATTCGGTCCACCACTTCATCCAGTACTGAGGGAACGTGAAGAAAACCGAGTATGACGACGTACAGGCTGTCAGGAACAGCACGTTGTCGACTCCGGTAGTGTGGAAGTAGTAGTCTTAAAGACGTGCACTTGTAAGTAAGCATGTTCTGAAATATCGATAAAACAGGTGGCTATTCTCTTACTGTAAAGCGACAGATCGCCATCTTTCCTGTTGAGGTCGGCAGCTGAGGTGGAGAGCCCAGCAGTATTCTTCGGTGGCAGAACTCTCCTAGCCAGGCTGTTGGGATTCGGTGCAGGGAACCCGACTTCCTGGGGCCTGTGTCTCTCTGGCTCTGACACGTGGCGGAAGATGTCATGGTCAGCGGCCTGGACATCCTCCCAAGTGCCTTTATGCTTTATCGTTCCGTTGTCAAGCACAACAATTTTGTCGGCCAGTTGAAAGTATCCGGCTACCGAAGAGAGTGGAGAAAATCAGCACGAGCCATAACCAGAGAAGGTACCCGTTGTAAGCAGTGACAAACATGAGTTGGTTGCCCAGATCACAGTCTGTCCCGGCTTCCTCAACAGTCCACCGGGGCCGAGAAGGTTGTGGATCACACAGGCCTGTGTTTTTGCATCAAGTGCACTAAAGCTGTCGTCGAGCAGGGCAATGTCGAGGTGGGAATACACTGCTCTGGCGAGAGCCTGTTTGTTTCCACTCCTTGTTAGCAGGGGGTGTGCTCCCAGAAATGCTCTCGCTGGACTCACCACACGCTGGCGCTGTCCTCCAGAGAGGCTCTGCCCATTGGTGCCAACGGCTGTCTGGTCCCCATCCGGCAGCTCTGCCAAGTCGTCGTTCAGACAGCACGCCCGGAGGACCTCTTCGTACCGGCTTTCGTTCGCTGCAACGACACCGTCCAGCCCCAGGATGCAGTTTCGGATCGACAGATTCGGCAGCCACGCCGACTGCGAGCAAAAGGCCATGCGCTTCGACTCGACGGCAATGGTGCCGCCCTGGGCCGCCCATTCTCCCAATGCCGCATAGATCAGCGAGGTCTTTCCGCTGCCCACGGCACCTGAAAGGACAGCCAAGGAGCCCTTATCGACACGCAAGTTGATTCCTAGGAGGATCGGCCGCGAGGATTTGGCACCCATCATGGTCACATCGCGGAACACAAAGGCTGGTATCGGGGCGGCTGGAGTCGTTTCATCAAGTATCCCTCTGCCCACGGTCTCTGTCGAGAGCATCATTCTCTGGTCGCTGACGTCCGGCTGGAGAAGATACGTCTGGATACGCTCGAAGCTCGACAGTGACGCGGCGATCCGAGGAAGAATGGTCATGACCATGTTGACAGGATGGGTCACCATGGCGAGAATGGCCACCGTCGTAAAGGCCGTCCGGGTATCCAGGCTCCGGCCATTTACCGTCATCATGATAGCATATAGCACGATTGTCAGGACGGGGGCAAACATGCCGAGTGCGTTGGCTGTTTTTTTTTCAAGAATACGCATCAGCATCTCCATCTCTGTTGTAAGAAAGGGGAAATGGGTGCGCACCGCTCGCATTGTATGCAACCCCTACCCATCTGGTACTCTCAGCCTTGCTAAGTTCGGTGTCACGCAGCTGCAGTATCAGATTCTCGACGAATCCCTGGATTCCCAGCATCTTGATGCTCTTGATGGCGCCAATCGCGGTGCTGGTCATGGCTATTCTCTGCTGTGTGGCGTTATTCCAGGCGGATTGCCTGCTCTTCATGGGCCTCACGGCATAGCGGCTTGTCTGTGTAAAGACTGGAGGTAGGCAAAGGTCAGTCAATGTCCACCAGACCCAGCACTCGAAGGGCACATCCAGGACGGACAGAGAATTATCACAAGGGGTAGCGGCCACAGCCACCCAATCTCGACAGCGAGCATTCCGAAGCCTACGACCGCCTCGAGAAACTGGCCCCACAGCTCGTGCAGCATCTCGGCAGCCGTTTCGACGCCGGCCACGTCGGTGTTTATGAGCGTAAGGGCTCTGGCGTCGTCATAGGCGAGGCTCGGGCTGGCGAGAGCTTTGTGGTGAACAAGACCGGTGAGTGCGCCTCTGACCATGACTTGCAGCCGGTCCAGTTGGTGTTGGTACACTGCGGTAGACGTCTATTGTGGCACCGGAACCAGAAGTAAGCAAGCGTCCCCATCGATCCTTAGAGAAACAGAAATATTGAGCCGTACAGCCAAGCCGAAGTAGACAACGATGGCCGCCACCACAATCCAAAACCCCTTATCTTGGACATCTCCATATCCTGCCTGTCGCAGAGACGTGTCCTGAACATATGCAATGGTCCGATTGATCAATATTGGTTGAGAGAACCGGAACGCGGTGAGAAAGAGACGCGGCAAAACGGCTGCGGACATGGGTGCTGAGAAACAGCTAAGCAGCACCTTGGGCAGTGTTTCCAGTTTCTCTGGCTTCGCTGTGTAGGATTGCACCATGCATTAACAGTCGAAGCCCACCGTGCCGTGTCTGGAAGCAGCTGCTCACCTCTTTGGTCCCAGGCCAGGAGAGCTGCTCTGCGCAGTCTGGTTGCTTCCAGCGTCCGATCGATGCGGGGAAGCTTGTCGTTTGACAGCAGTTTGCTGTAGCCGTCGGACAAGACCCTGTGCATCCACCCAAAGTATGTCACGCTGAGGACGCTGGCCAGTTCTTCGGGCGGCCGGCCCCGATACTCGTCGCGCAGGATGGCCTCCTTGCTCCAGCACTCGAGGACAAGCAGGGCGAGCTCGGCGGCGAGCTGGGCGGCGAGCAATCCCAGCAGAGGCCTGCTGCCGAGCCTTGAAGGAGCTGCCAACTGCAACAGATCGCTTGTCGACGACGCGGCGAGATAGAGGATAGCCGTCGTGGAGGGCTTGATGGCTCGGCCGTGTTCCTGAAACGAGAGCAGGCCGATGCCCACAGAGGCGGCCAGGCCCAGGAGAGGATCGACGTCAGCAGGCGGCCAGCTCGACGGCTGCAGTCGCCATTTGACGGCCACAGAGGCAAGCCTAGTCAGTGCGTACAAAACAGATGCGACCTGGCAGGGGTTAGGCAGTGTGGCAGCCAGTATCAGGGCTGGAACGAAAACGAACAATTTTGCAGACGGCCAGCCAATGCTTCTTGACTTTGACAGACGCTCGTCGAAGCTGTCGTAGCCTCCACGGCAGATAGGCCAGGAGCGCGATTGACAGAATGCCGGAAGCCAAGGACAGCCATTGCTGTTCTGCCTGTTGGGGCGATGTCGATCTGGTCATTGCTGCAGCCCATGAGAGCGTCGTCTGGTATCCCCGCGGGCATTGTAGAAAGAGGGCATCGTGCAGCCTGTCGTGTTCATAAATGCCCGATCCCTATGGCGAGGACGTGCAGATACGACGCGTCGCCATGCAGGTCTGCTCGTATGCGATAAGCCTTTCGAATTAGTGCCTGGAAACATCAGCACTACTGCCCCATTCAGAGTAATGGGCCGACGAGCTCCTGCCGTTTGGGTGTAAATGTTACGATGGGACACGGATCGGCATGCTCTGGCCGCTAAAGCCCCCCCACGCCAGGCACGCTAGGACCTATGCGGCTCGCCCGTTTTCCGCCAGTGACAGCCCTGAATCCCGCATTTGGTGCTATTCAGGCCCTGTTTCGGGTTCCAATGCCACCTTCTCTTTTTTTTCCGTGCGTGTCTTGCTCGTCTCCAGCCTCTCTGCTTCCTGTCGTCCCCGCCAAACCCCGCCCTGCCTCCCTGCTGTCGCCTGACCGGCCGGCCTCTGTTTTCCCTGGCGGAATCCTGGCAATGCCTTGGACGGCCTGCAGCAACACGACGCTGGAATGACCACTGCGACGATGAGCCGGCGAAACGTCGTCTGCGCGGCCCCGGCGCGGGCCCCGGCCGCCCGCCGCGTGCGTCTGCGACTGTCGCGGCCGACGTGCCTCCTGCTGCTGACGCTGCTGTGCCTGCTGGTGCTGGCGTCGTCCGTGACCGTGGTGGCAGCCTACAGCCCGCTCTCGGACGAGGCGCTGCGCCGCATCCCGGCCGCGGGCGCCGACTTTGACATCCACGACGGGGCGCTGCTGGCGCCGATCCTGGTGCCGCGGGTGCCGGGCACGCCGGGGTCGCGGGCGGTGCAGCAGCACTTTGTGCGCTTCTTCCGGCAGAGCCTGCCGGCCTGGCAGATCCAGTGGCACAACACGACGGCTCGCACGCCGGCGACGGGCAGCCGCGAGGTGCCGTTTGCCAACCTCATCTTCCGCCGCGACCCGCCCTGGGCAGCCCCCGGCGACGTCGCCCGCCTCACCCTCGTCGCCCACTACGACACCCTCTACCGCCCCGAGGGCTTCCTCGGCGCCATCGACAGCGCCGCGCCCTGTGCCATGCTGCTGCACGTCGCCCGCGCCGTCGACGCCGCCCTCACCGCCAAGTGGGACGCCATGGAGGCCGCCGGCGACGCCGGCAGCGGTCTCGAGGAGGAGCGCGGCGTCCAGATCCTGCTGCTCGACGGCGAGGAGGCCTGGGTCAAGTGGTCCGCCACAGACTCGCTCTACGGCGCAAGGTGAATCCTTCCTCGCCTTCTCCACTCTCTCGCCCTCTCTCTCCCTCTCTCGCCCTCTCTCTCCCTCTCTCGCCCTCTCGCGCCCTCTCTCTCCCTCTCTCTCTCCCTCTCTCTCTCCCTCTCTTTCTCCCTCTCTCTTCCTCTCTCTCCCCCCCTCTCTTCCTCCCCTCCCCCCCGCTGACACCTTCCAGAGCGCTGGCCGAAGACTGGGAGGCAACGCCCTACGAGGCGCTCTCGACCTTTCCCACCCCCCTGAGCTCCATCAGCCTCTTCGTCCTGCTCGACCTCCTGGGCGCCGCCGGCCCCAAGGTGCCGTCGTACTTTCAGACCACCCACTGGGCCTACCAGAACATGGCCGCCCTGGAAGAGCGCATGCGGGCGCTGCAGCTGCTCGAGTCCCAGCCGCAGCGCAACTTTCTGCCCGAGGCCGGCAAGAGCTCTACGCAGTTCGCCCGCGGCTTCGTCGAGGACGACCACGTGCCCTTTATGGCCCGCGGCGTCGACATCCTGCACATCATCCCCAACCCGTTCCCGCCCGTGTGGCACACCATGGACGACGACGGCGAGCATCTCGACCCGCCCACCATGCAGGACTGGGCCAAGATCGTCGCCGCCTTCACCGCCGAGTGGATGGAGCTCGACGGCTTCCTGCCTCCTGCCACCAAGAGGCAGGCGCCGAGAGAGCCCAAGACAGAGCTGTGAGGCCAGAATATACAGCAAGCACCGTCAATGGTTGCAAATGCCACGTATCATAGTAAACATTACAAACACCAATGTACAGCATTCAAAAGTCCCATTTGCACTTTGGCCCTGTAAACCCAGAGCACGTGACTAGACACGTGCAAAATTCACAGACCCACAACGAGACACGTAATGGCTTTAGCTTTGCCACGCCGGTATTGCTGGGAAGCTCTGTTAAGCTGGAACAAGAACCGTGTTCTCTTCTTGGCGGGGGACGTATTCAACTCGATTGCCGACGACAACATCGCTTTGCCGCAACCTCTCTGGCACTCTGCTCCCACCTCTGCGCTTATTTCCCCGATCAATCCTCTTCTTTCTTCCCCCCCCCCCCCCCCCCCCCCCCCCCCCCCCCCCTCCCCCCCCCCTCCACCCCCCTCCCCCCCCCCCGCCCCCCTCCTCCCCCCCCCCGCCCCCCGCCCCCCGGCCCCCCCCCCCCCCCCCCCCCCCCCCCCCCCCCCCCCCCCCCCCCCCCCCTCCTCTCCTCCCCCCCCCCTCCCCCCCTTTCTCTTCTTCCCCCCCCCCCCCCCCCCCCCCCCCGTCCCACCGCCAGCATGATCCACTCGACGCAGATCGCCCGTCTCGACGGGCTCATGCTCTGCGCGTCGGTCGACGACGACACGACGGCGTCGTCGCTTACCGAGGTCAAGTCGCAGGTCAAGCTGATCCTGCGGCGGCTCAACCGCAACGCGGAGCCGCAGGCGTCGATCGAGGCGGCGGCCGGGCTCATGATCCACTACGTGATCGAGAACGAGGTGGTGTACTTTTGCGTGTGCGACCGGGCGTACCCGCGCAAGCTCGCATTCACGTACCTGGCAGACATTGCGGCCGAGTTCGCGACGACGTACCCGGCGGCCCAGCGCACCAGCCCGTCGCTGCGGCCGTACGCGTTTATGGAGTTTGACACGTTCATCGGCCGCACCAAGCAGACGTACAGCGACGCGCGCGCATCCCAGAACCTCGACAAGCTCAACGACGAGCTGCGCGACGTGACCCAGGTCATGACCAAGAACATCGAGGACCTGCTGTACCGCGGCGACAGCCTCGAGCGCATGGGCGAGCTGAGCAGCCGCCTGCGCGACGACAGCAAAAAGTACCGCCGCGCCGCCGTGCGCATCAACTGGGACCTGCTGCTCAAGCAGTACGGCCCCTTTGCCGGCCTCTTCTTCTTCATCCTCTTCTTCCTCTGGTGGCGCTTCTTCTGAGGGCCGGGCCCGCACACACATGAGCACATGGCGTTTTGGGGAGCGGCAGCAGCGAGGGTGCGGATTTGCTTTGGACGGGGAGGGGGGGAAACGGCCGTGTCGGAGGGCTCCTGTTCTGTATTTGTGCGGTCCGACGTACGGCAGTCAAGAATTACACGGTTTTATGCATGCCCCCACGGCCGCGACTGGTCAACGCTGCACGCAGGATGTATTCGTCGAGCGGCGGCCCGTAACTGACGATGCCCTCGTCTCCCCTCTACCTGCGCTTCTACCCCTCCCCAGATGGATGGTGCCGTAAAATGGGTAATGCCCAACGCCGTCAAATATGCCGAGGGTATGTCTGTAACAAAGGCCCAGACAGAGAAACAGAGAACCAAAAGAACCAAAGCAAGTAAGCAAGTAAGCAAGTAAGCAAGCAAGCAAGCAAGCAAGCAACGCCGCGCTCGCGTGAAAATCCCCAAACACCTGAACCTGTGGAAAAAGCCAATCCGCTCAATGACGTTATCGTGAGTGCTCGCTCTTCTTGGATTCATCATTTCTTACACCGACCGACGCCCGTCACATCACCACGCAGTTCTTGGTCGGCCCCGGAAGGGCGGGGATCGGGAGTGCCGTGTGATACCACTCCAGATGCTCCTGGAAGGCGCCGAGGCTGAGGAAGCCAAACTCGTCCTGGGCGTACTTGGTGTGGTCGCCCTCGGCGCTGTCGTAGTACACGTACTCGTCGCAGTAGGGACACCACAGCCGCGCCTCCCAGTCGCCGCCGGTGGGCGGGAGATGGTTGGCGATGGCCAGCGGAGGAAACACAATGGTGCGCTCCTTGTCGCGGTGGGACAGGGCCATGGCCGCGGCCTGCCAGCGGGGGTAGTCGTCGGGGTTGTGCGGCGTCGGCGGCGATGCGGCTGGAGGCCGCTGTGCGTCCTGGGTCGTGAACGGTAGGCCCGGCTCCGATGCCGGCGGCGACGAGGGATCCAAGGAGTAGGGAGAACGGGACCGGTCGGCGGCCGCTGGCGTGCGCGATGGTGGCAGGCGGTGGACGTCTTCCCAGACGATGTGGCCGTCGCAGTAGTCGCAGATAAAGGCAATGTCCTGGTCGCCGAAGCGCTCAAAGGTGCCGACGGCATTGCAGTCGGGCACGAGGTCCTCGAGGCTGAGGCGGGGCTTCGTGCCGTAGGGCGACGGTGACGGCGACGACGAGCCGGACGAGTCCTCGGCCACAATGGCGGGGACGGCCTTGGCGTCCGGCTCCGGCCGCGGCAGTCCGGCCAGCTCGATGTCGCCGTCGTCCCGCCGGCCGTTCCGGCTCAGCTGCTCGCGGCCGGCGTATCGCTGTTCGTCGCGCTGGCGCAGCTGCAGCTGCTGGCGCTTCCACGTGGGCACCCGCTCGAGGGGGGGCCGGCCGCGCGACCGCTTCCGGCACTCTTCCTGCTCGCGCAGGCGGCGGTAGACCAGAAAGGCGCCCAGACAGCGGCCGCCGCTGCCGCCGTCCTCGCGGCCGGCATTGAAGATGCGGCGGGCGGCACGGCACTGGGCGCGGTGCAGCTGGCGGCGCAGGTCGACCGTGTCGCGCGTCCACAGCGGGCTGACGGGCCCGCCCACACGAAGCCAGTCCTTGAAGGTCTGGGCGTGGCGGTCGAAGTGTGCGCGCAGGGCTCGGAGCTCTTTTAGGGATTCGCCTGGAGGGAAGGGGGGGGGGGGGGGAAAGGGAGCAGCTGTTAGCAGTGGAGACGCGAACGCAGGGACAGGGATTGCAAACAGGACGAAAAAAAAAACACAAGAGAGACGGGTGATGCCTGCACGTACTCCTCCTGTCGTTCTCGTAGTAAAACTGGCCATTCACGAGCGGCGCTATGGCCTGGAAGTCGCGCCTGGCCTCGGCCAGGGTCTCCTCGAGGGCGCGCACCTGTTCGAACTCGCCGCGGCCCCAGCCTCGCTTGTCGGCAAACATGAGGATGCGCAGGGCGTCCTGCAGCGCGGTGGCGATGTGGGCTAGCAGAGAGCCGACGGTGTCGCCACCACCGACAGTGTCGGCCATTGTGGGCCAGGAGGGGAGTGGAAGCGAGGAGGGTGCGGTGAGGCGAGAGAGAGAGAGGGAGGAGGGGACGGGAGACAGAGGGCGCCGTCGGGCAGAGGGCGCAGTCGGGGCAGAGGACGCGGTTCGCGAGACGGATACGTGTTTCGAGAGTCGGAGAATGCCAGAAGGCCCAGCAGCGTCGTCCAACGTCTGTCTACCGGCGTTGCGAGCAGGCTGACCGGATGGCGAAGACGCCTCGGGCCAACATGGGAAGTGCCCGTTTGCTGCCGTGGGGTCGTGGAGCGGGCGACCTGCCGTGCTGCCGGTTCTGTTTGCAGGGCCGCGGTCGTGGGATCGTCGTCGTGGTAGGGTCGTCGTCGGAGTCGAGTCGAGCCGGCCGCTCGTTTCATGTGGCGGTGCTCTTTTTTATTTTTATTTTTTTTACTCGTGATTCCCGCTGGGCCCCAGCCTGGCCGCGCAGGGAATGTCGTCGTATTGGCCGCTGCTCCCAGCTAGTACAGCTAGTATCGGCTCGTCTTCCCTTTTTTTTTTTGCAGCTTGGCACTGTGGCTGAGCTGCCAAGCCTTTCTGATGCTTTTAAGCTTGCAGAGTTGGCCTCTTGGGCGACTTGTCTGTTTAGTGGGCGAGGTAGAGATATTAATCGTCGTATTCGGCCACTTTTGGCTCTTGTGGCTTGTTGACGAAACAAGAAGGAGGCAGCCGGCAGGGTTCTTCAGGGGGTCCACCTGCAACGGAGTGTCGTTACGAGTCCTATTACGCGGGTCTTACGAGATTATGCCTAGCATTAAGGCATTTCGCCCAGAGACAAGACGTGGTATTAATACGAGTACATAGTATCTTACCTATTTTCCCCACTGGTACTCTGTCAGCGCGGCTGAACTGTACGGCAAGCACGGAATTAGGGACACTCGGCGCATCGGAGACTGCTATATATGGGTCACCTCAGGGCGCACGCCCCTGGAATAACTGCTGCATACGCGTGTGGGCGTTATGGGGACTTGGAGGCTTGGCCTTCCGTTCCAGGGGCTACTAAACGAGAACGTGGACGGCCTGTGGACGGCCGCTGCAGTCGGCATGCACGGAAAGTGCTGGACACGAAGACCGCCGTGCTATAATTGGCTGCCGGCAGTTTGCAGACCCCGTTCCTGCCATTTTCAGCCTTACGACAGATGCGGAAGGACCGTTTGGGACGGACGAATCGGCTTCTGCTGAGTAACCAGGAGAAAGAGCCTGCTGCTTGGCATCTGTAATCTGTATGCGTCGACGTCTCTTCTCCAGCCTCGTCTTGGCCCATGCCCCGGATCCCGCCGTCGCTCTTCTGGCGCGCCCGCCGCCTGTCGCCCGCCGCCGCGCTGCTGCTGCCGGCCTGCCGCGACCTGTCGTCGTCGCTGGCAGAGCTCCGCTGGATCCAGCAGCACGTTGCCGAGGGTGGCGGCGGACAGCCGCGCAGGGAAGCCGTCCTGCGTCTCTGCCGACGACGCGGCCGTGGCGAGCCACTGCAGTACGTGTTGGGCACGCAGCCGTTTGGGCCGCTGGACCTGCTCTGCCGCCGCGGCGTGCTGATTCCGAGGTGGGCCAACTTCCCTCCCCCCCCCCCCCTCTTCGTCTCTGTGCTGACCTGTCCGACCGTCGGCAGACCCGAGCCCGAGGCGTATATCCTGTTTCTGGCGGAGCTGCTGCTGCGCGAGGCGCGACCGCCGACGCGTACGATCCTGGACGTCTGCACGGGCACCGGCTGCATCGCCCTGCTGCTGTATGCGCGGCTGCGACAGCAGCAGCAGCAGCAGCATAAGCTGCGCGTCGTCGGTATCGACGTGTCCGCGGCGGCCGTGGCGCTGGCGCGGGCCAACCGCGAGCGACACGGGTTTTCGGGCGGCGACGCCAACGACAGCACGGTCGGCTTCCACCGCGCCGACGTGTTTGCCGACGACTGGCTGCACCTGGCACGCGGCGGCCCGCTCGACGTGCTCGTGTGCAACCCGCCGTACGTCTCGCGGGACGGGTTCGCGCACGAGACGGCGCGGTCGGTGCGCCTGTTTGAGCCCAAGCTGGCGCAGGTGCCGCAGGAGGGGGAGAGGGCGGACGGGGACCGCGGGCACCACCACGAGGACGTCTTTTACGGCCGGCTGCTGGACCTCGCCGTCCGCCTCGACCCGCGCATCGTGCTGTGCGAGGTGGGCGGCCTGGACCAGGCGCGGCGCGTGGTCGAGGCCGTCCTGGCCGGCCGAGGCGGCCCCGTGGCCGACGTGGAGATCTGGGCCGACTGTCCCGACATTCCCGCGGCGGACGGACGCCGCACCGTCGAGGTGGCCGGCCGGGACGTGCTGGTCCGCGGCAGCGGCCATGGGCGGTCTGTGTTTGTGCGCAGACGGGCGTAGGAGGATGCTTGAGATGGTTGTATTTGTATATTACAGTATTTAGACGTACATGTACACTACACAGAGAACTGTTCTCCTCGCCCAGAAACACTACACAGATCTCCCCCCTCAAAACACAAAGTTGACCAGCTTCCCGTCGCGGACGACAATGGCCTTTTTGGCCTGGCGGATGTCGCGACTGCCGGTTCTGCCGCCGCCGCCATCGCCGGCCAGCTTGGCCCGGCCCTCGTCGGTCTGCAGGATGGCCTCGACGAGCCAGTCGCGCAGGGCGTCGCCGGCGAGGCCGGGCGGCGGGCGGGGGATGGCGACGGCGCAGCGCAGCCTGCCGTTGAGCTGGACGGCGCAGGTCTGCAGGCGCGGCTGCAGCCAGGCGAGCGAGCCGTCGGGGGTGGGAAAGAGCGGGGGCGATGATGACGGCGACGGCGACGGCGACGGCCGGGCCGGCGGGGCAAACAGCGGCCGCGCAGCCGGCTGCAGCAGGCTCCAGCACTCCTCGGAAAAGGCCGGGGCGACGGGGGCGAGCAGGCGGACGAGGGCCGAGAGGGCGTGGCGCAGGACGGGCGGCGACACGGCGTCCTCGCGGGCGGCCAGGCTGTTGGTCAGGCGCATCAGGTCGGAGACGACGGTGTTGAGCGAGTAGACGCGCTCGTACGACGCCGTGACCGAGGCGATGGCCGTCTGCACGTCGCGCCACGCGGCCGCGTCGGCGTCCCAGCGCGCCAGGGCCACAGGGTCGACCGTCTCGGCCAGCGTCTGCGCGCGGCGGCGCAGGTCGTCGGTCACCGTCGCCGTATCGGTCGCATCGGCCGCAGCGCCACCACCCGCCTTGGCCACGAGGTCGTGCAGCCGGCCCAGCCAGCGCGTGATGCCGGCCACCTTGTCGTCGTCCCAGCGCAGCACGTCGGCCACGGGGGCCTGGAAGAGCACGTGGGCGCGCGTGGCGTCGGCGCCGTGCGTGGCGATAAAGTCGGTCGGGTCGATGCCGTTGTGCTTGGACTTGCTCATCTTCTCGTACGAGACGGCCACGGCCGCCCCCGTGGCCGCGTCGCGCGGCGTGTCCGCGCTGCTCGCGTCGACCTGGTCCGCCGGCAGGAAGCGGCCCGTGGCCGCGTCGACGTACGTCCGGCCGTGGACCATGCCCTGCGTGATGAGGCGGGCAAACGGCTCGTGGGGCCGGCGCACGGCCGCGCTGCCCAGCGGCGACGCCATGAGCGCCTTGTACACGAAGCGCGCGTACAGCAGGTGCAGGATCGCGTGCTCGATGCCGCCAATGTAGATGTCGACGGGCAGGCGGGCGGCCGCGGTCTCGGGCGCAAAGGGCGCGTCCGCGTTGTGCGGGTCGACAAAGCGCAGGTAGTACCAGCTGGAGTCGACAAACGTGTCCATGGTGTCGGTCTCGCGGCGCGCCGGCCGCTGGCACTGCGGACAGGGCACGTTGGCCCAGGCGTCGGCGGCCGCGCCGGCGAGCGGGCTGCCCGGCCGCCTCTCGGCAAAGTGGTCATCGACCGGCGGCAGCGTGACCGGCAGGTCGGCCACGGGCACCGGCACGGCGCCGCAGCCGTCGCAGTGCACGATGGGGATGGGCGCGCCCCAGTAGCGCTGCCGGCTGACGAGCCAGTCGCGCAGACGCCAGCGCTCGGCCGGCGCCGCCAGCCCGGCCGCCTCGAGCATCGTCAGCAGCGTGGCCGCCGCGTCCTCCGATGACCGGCCGCAGAACGGACCACTGTGCTTAGTCATCACACCGTGCCCGACATAGGGGGTTGAGGGGGTCCCGTCGTCGTCGGCGGACTCGTCGGCGGACTCGTCGGCAGCCCGGCGGACGACCACGCGCACCGGCTCGTCGGCGCGGTGCTGCAGCCAGAACGCGTGGTCGCGCTCGTCGTGGCCCGGGACGCCCATCACGGCGCCCTCGCCGTAGTCGCCCAGCACGTACGGCGCCACAAACACGGGCAGCGACGTCTTGGTGGCCGCGGGCGTCTGGTCGTGGTAGGCCAGCGGGTTGATGGCGCGCAGGCCCGGCAGCTCGTAGCCGGCCTTGGCGTCGGCCGGCAGCCCCGGCAGCGCGTCGAGAAAGGCCCGCAGCGCCGGGTCGTCCTGCGCGGCCGCCTGCACCAGCGGATGTGCTGCGGCCAGCGCAATGTACTGCACGCCCATCAGGGTGTCGATGCGGGTGGTGAAGACGTCGATGCTGCTGCCGCTGCTGCTGCTGCCGCCCCCCAGCAGCCGGAACGTGACCAGGGCGCCCGACGAGCGGCCCAGCCAGTTGCGCTGCATGGCCAGGACGCGTTCGGGCCAGGCGCCGTCGCGGGCCAGCACGTCGAGGTCGTCCAGCAGGGCGTCGCGGAAGGCCGAGATGCGCAGGAACCACTGGCGCAGCTGGCGCTTCTCGACGACGGCGCCGGACCGCCACGACCGCCCGTGCGCGTCGACCTGCTCGTTGGCCAGCACCGTCTGGTCGACGGGGTCGTAGTTGACCTCGGCCTCGGCCTGGTACGCGAGGCCCTGCTCGTGCAGCTGCAGAAAGATGCGCTGCGTGTGCTTGTAAAAGTCGGGCTCGCACGTGGAGAGTTGCTGGGGGAGGGGGGGGGGGGGGGGGGCCGGGAGAAGGGAAAGGAGGGGGGGGGGGGGGACGGAGAGGGGGGGGGGCGCCC
>JANSMH010000126.1:0-71583 GCA_029299595.1 Grosmannia serpens
CACCTTCCGCTTTCCCTTTTCCTCCACCCGCATCCCCCGGTCAACCCCCCCCCACACCCCCCCCCTCCCCCCCCCCCCCTGTCCCCCCCCCCCCCTCCCCCCCCCCCCCCCCCCCAGTAGTCACAGCCCGCTAACTCGCTGTACACTCTCCAGACATCCAAGTCGCTCAACTACGTCGATGGCCCGCTGATGGGACCGTACTACTTCACCTTTATGTGCGCGTGGGTGTACCTGCGTCACTATCTCAACCTGCGCATCATCTACAGCCTCTTTACCGAGTTCAAGACGGTCGGCCCCTACGAGCTCAATTGGGAGACACAGCAGTACAAGTGCTCCATCTCCTTCGCTATCACCCTGGCTCTGCTAGCAGCGTTGCAGGCCCTCAACCTGTTCTGGCTCTTCTTCATTATACGTATTGCGTACCGCTTCGTCGTCCATAACATTGCCAAAGACGAGCGCAGTGACGGAGAGGAGGACACCGAGTTTGAGGACACCATCAAGGACGGCGAGTCCCACGTCGATGAAAAACAGCCCATGCTTCTCGAGACCAATGTTGCCAACGGCTCTGCCAATGGCTCTGCCAAGAAATGATAAACGCCCACTTGCCCTCAGGGATTCTAACCGATTCTGTTGACGCCAGTTCGGATGTTGATGAGTTTGCATAGCGGCGTTTATTGGCGATAAAACTGGTTATGGTTGCATCATGTGAAACCGCGCTCGAGGGTACGCAGTGCTGTATGCTTTCTCTCTGGTCTTCATACTGTTGGGTTTCTGTTTCTTGGCCGAGCTCCGTGCCTTGGCTGTCGTCTTCTGTTGCCTTGCACCATGATTGATGTTGGCACATCATAATGCCCCCTACCCTTTTTTTCCAGTCCCCTTATTTGTCACAACATTCATATCGCATGGTCACAGCCCTCGTTTATATCTTCACCTAATTTTTTTATTTTATTTTTGGGGGCACGGGATGGCTCGATCTTCTGAAGTCAAGACATGTTTTCTGGGAAGTGGTACAAACAAGATTTAAGGACTGTTACAGGAGTGGTCGCGCTGGGAAAGGAGCATGAAGTGCTGCAACAGCACGTCTCTTTTTTATTCGCCTGTGTCTCTTCTGGTCTGTACCTTTTTTCGTTGTGTGCTCCGCAGCACTGGCTGTTGATCTTTTCTTCCTGCCGTGGTTATTTTTATTTTTGACTGCCTGTTCTTCAGCCTGCACCCACGCCCTGCTTCGCTCTATAATAATTATTAATAATGCAAAGACGTCTTCAAATACGAGGCCTGAAGTAATTTCCCCGATCCTATCGGCTGCAAGAGCGGATTCGTCACATAAGAGCAGCACATGGTCTCGCAAAAGTATAAATTATTGTTTCACTCCCGTCGCGCCAGGCTGAATAATTAAGAGTAGATCCATAACGTCGTTAGAATGGAATCGAAGCAAAAGGGAAGCTCGCACTAAATTGGTGAGGGAAGAAATGCAGGAGGAAAATAATAGAGCAGGCAGCTGCTGGCGCGTTCCGGGTTGCAAAACATCTGCACCGGGAAAGAAGAAAACAAGAAAGAAAAAGCACGTGAATGAAGGAAGGTATGAAAACTGCCGGTGTACATTCACCCCATATTTTTCGAGCCCTCATTCCTATCCGTGCCCCTATCACTCATCAACACCGTTCCTTTTGGCCCACCCGGTCTTGTTCCTCCGCCCCATCCCTTCCCAGATAATGACAAGACGCTCCCTTCAACTTGATTGAGCTTCCGCATACCCTAAACGCCAGCCCTATGTGACATGGTCGTGGACATCATCATGGTCTGTCCGATCTTCTTCTGATTGGGCAGTACATAAACAAGAAAATGCAATAAAAGTGGTTTGAGGATTAACAGCAATGTGTGCATCCGATAGACACGTCACAATGCGAGGGTATATGTGACTGCGTATATGCCAGTAACGCGGTCGCTTCTGAAGAAAGAAAACCCCGCAAAAACACATCGGCAAAATGCTGGATAAAAAAGAAACAGAAACAGAGATAAACGGAGAAGAAAACGCTATGTGAAACAGAATTAGATTATATGCATTTTTTTCTGTGCTGGAGGGCGTCGGTCGTCATCGGAAGAGTCTTCGGAGCGTGCAATGCTTCCTTGTCTCGGTGTCGATGTCCCAGTGGCAAGGACGGTTGATGATGATAGGCTGGTATAGCCATCCGAGTTCTCATCACCACCTCGACGCTGTGTAGGGCTATTACTGATGTGTGCCTGACGCAGAAGCTGGTTTGCTCGTACTGTCGCGTCGCGAGCCTCAACCGCAGCCTGCTCCGCCTGAGACTGCTTTTCCCACATGGACGCATACCGGCCTTTCAGGGCCAGCAGCTCAACGTGTGTGCCCTTCTCGGCAATGGCCCCGGCATGGAGCACGATAATCTGGTCGGCATGAGTGATGGTCGACAATCGGTGGCTGGCCAGATGTTAGCAATCACCACGACTCAAACAGGGATGCTATAGGGAGTAAACATACGCAATGATCAGGAGAGTGCGGTCTTGGCCCAGACTGTCGCCACGGATGAGATTCGCCTGGATCTGCTGCTCCGTTTCACTGTCAAGGGCGGAGGTAGCCTCGTCTAGCATGATGATCTTGGGGTTCTTGAGAATAGTACGAGCAATTGCTACACGTTGCTTCTCACCACCACTCAGCCGTGTGCCGCGATCTCCGACTCTTGTGTTGTAGCCGTAGGGGAAAGATAGGATCCGGTCGTGAATGCTTGCAGTCCTGCAGGCGGCATACACTTCTTCATCTGACGCACAGGGGTTCGCATATTTGAGGTTGTACATGATTGTCTCGTTGAACAAGATTGTGTCTTGCGGTACAACACCAATATGCCGTCTCACCGAGTCGATCGTGATATCTTCAACGTCGTTTTCGTCAATTTCAATGTAGCCTCCTTGGCAGTTGTAGTATCGGAACATGAGCCGGAAAATCGTTGATTTGCCGCCTCCCGACTCGCCAACAAAGGCTGTCGTAGTCCCAGGCCAGCAATCAAAAGAGAGGTCGCGTAGAGCAGTGCGCTTTGCATCGTACCAAAATTTGACGTTCGTCCATCGGATATGCCCGCGACATTGCGACAGAGTCTTAACACCAGGTCGATCTACCACGGTTGGCCGGATTTTGAAGAGTTCCAGAAGGCGCTCGCCGGAAATCATAGCTTGTTGTACCGTTCGATAAAATGACCCGAAGAAGTTGAGAGGACCCTGCAGCTGGCCCAGATAGGTGGTCATGACGACAAAATCACCCACAGACCGCATTCCTTGGTTGACCTCAACAGCCGCGACCATAAGCATGACTAGAATGCCACACATAAAGACAAGTGCCTGGCAGATGTTCATGTTGTTCATGCCCCATGTCACCTTGGCCTCGGCTGTTTGGAAGCTCTTGATAGCTTTGCGATAGCGATTGAACTCGAACGCCTCTGCGTTGAAGTATTTGACTGTTTCGTAGCTTGTTATGGAATCGTTCTTCACGGCTTCTTCTTCGCGATCGGCGTTCACCATATCCCGTCGTAAATCTGCCCGAGTCGACGCCATCTTGACAGTCATATGTAGGTAATAGACGGTGATGACGGCAGCAATGGTGGCATATATGGCGCCAAATCTGAAAAGGAAGTAGACGATGGCGACGATAAGATCGACCAGCATTGGAAAGACCTGAAATGTGACCTGCTCCAGGAAAGAGTTGATGGCAGCGCCCTTGTTCAGCGCTGAGAGAACTTCACCCGTGCGCTTGCCGAGATGGAAATCCAGCGAAAGCGAATGAACGTGCTCAAAAGCTGCAGTCGTGAGCGCACGGTAGGAGTACTGGGAAACTGGAATCCAGATGAGAGACCGCACAGATCCAAGTAAGCCACCCTGACCCTGTAGGACCTTGTAAAAAATCAAGGTCAAGATTTCCAGCCATGGCAGCCCGTTTTTCGCTTCAAAGGCATCGGTTATGTTTCCGATCTGGTTGGGAACCAAAAAGTTGACGACCCGCTGGATAATCAAAATAAAGAAACAAATGACCACTACAAACCTCAACCTTGCGGAGTCACTCGGCCAGAGATAGGGAAAAAACAGCGAGTAGCTAGTGACATACTCCCACCACGTCTTGTGTGGTAGTTTGTGGGGTCGATAAAACGCTGCTTCTTCGTGGTCGGCGTCACCCTCGAGCTCTGTGCTATTTGACGCGGTGGGACTCCCACCAGTAGGGCTGTTCACACAGTCGTTGGCGGAGGTTTTCGTAGAGACTTTGGCAAATCCGTTGGAAACGTCAGCGGCAGAGTTGGGAGCCGTGCATTTCGTAGGCCCATTCGCGTGGTTGCTGATTGCCTTTGGAGCAGCGCTGTAGGATACTGTGTCTCTTCTTCGGATAAGCGGAGTATTCTCGTCATCCTCGCTTGTCTCGTCGGCTTCAGCCAGCCGCCCATCTCGTTCCAGTTTCTCCTTAGGCTTAATGTTCCGGGACATGGAGACAGACGCGTAGACGGAAAGAAGGAGTATAAGGAGAGCTATGCGGATCGAGCCAATAGTGATATCGATGTAGTCCCACCGATCCGGGCCATAGGCGGTTGTCCAAATATCGAGCACAACGCTTCGCAAGACCTGGTGGCGTCCAGTGACACGAACAATATTGGTGGTGAAAATGGCAATCTCTTCCAAGAGGGACAGCGTCCAAAAAGTGGCCACCGGTTTGTTCGGAACCCTATTGGCTTCCATGAGATAGACGAAGACGTAAAGATGCATAAAGATGCCCGATATCAGATACACCTAACAACTGTGAGTGTTCCGAATCGGGGAAAGAGAAAGACAACGGCAAGAAAGTTGCACGAGGACATGGAAGATGCAGGGAGCATCATGCTACAATGGTAAATATGGTGGAGGATTGGAGCTCAGAGAAGAGTTGTATCTCAAGACGACGTACAGAGGTTTCTTCACCGCACCACCAGCTATACTTGGTCTCGGGATTACTCGACTCCTCGAAGGTGTGTGTGATGACGTTGAAAAAGTTGGCAAGGAACGAAAGGCCGACGCTGGAGCTGGCGTAGGAATATAATCGCCGAATATGTATGCCGATTTCCGAATTGGGTGTAAATGCGACGCTCGACGCGTCCTGGGACTTCCGGCGTGTTGCAGGCAATGGTCTGCCGCCGGGACCAGTTACCATTGGTTGAACGAGCTGCGCGCCACGGCGAACATCCATTACGCTGTGCAGCGCGATAGCTAACACGAAAACCACCAGCGACACGAGTCCGTACCATAGCTGAAGCTGGCCGAGGATAGCTTCCGGCCAGGATTTGGCCACGGAAGAAGCCATGGTGTTAAAGCTGAGGGTGGTCGATAAGGAGAAGGGCAGATGACACCTGTTGAAGAGGTTTCGACGAATCTAGAAGAATGGGAAAGACAGACAGATCTGAGAAGCGTTAGCCCAGATCTGGTGGAAAGTCGGTGGCATAACTGCTTGCTTGAACAGGTATTGAGATGGACGGTGTCTGACCTCCCCCGAGAAACAAACCTCCCCAACCGGGAATCGGTGGATTTCGAAGCTAAGAACGTGCCTGAGGCCAAGTTGGGGTCGGCATTGTAGTTCCAGCCGACAAGACGGCGGAACGACAGAGGGTGACGGGGGGCGAAGGGGAGGGTGAGGAGAGGAGAACGCGGATTGGGAGATAGAGACGACAACGAGAGGGCGGGAGGGAGGAGAGGGAAAAGGGAGGAGGATGCACAGAGCAAAGTGCGATAAATTGGGGGCCCAAACAAGGAGAAAGAAGCAAGGTAAAGAAGTAAGGATAAGACGAAGCAGCAGGCACCTTTACGAGAAGATCGTCCCCTGGATTTCTCTCTGAGGGTGGCAATTGGTGGGGACAACACCTGAACGGAACACGCGATGTTAGTAGGCGGACGCTTCATTGGAAAAATAGAACCAAGCCAGCCATCTAGCACTCGCCTACTCGAGAAAATGACCGATGGTAGAAGCGGTGGGGCAGGTGACAGAAACGCACTAAGTGGCGAAACCCACTTTGTCCAGAGACCCTGTCTAGGTCGAGTAAACAGGCGAAAGAGGGGGGACTCTCTTGACGCTCGGCCTTAGGTAGGTAAGCCAGCTTAGCGTGCGTCTAAGGTGAGGTTCGGGAGTAGAGGAAGGTGACGATGGTGGCTTGGGCACAGGCTATAAAGTGGTAGCCCTTTCTAGAGTTGTTTTGGAGGGAGAAATGGAGCTGTTCGTCCTGCTGACTGCGGACGATGACGAGAGCAGCACGCGAGTGGCGACGCGGACTCGTAAAGGAGGTCGGGGAGTCGATATGCCAGTTTACGAGAGGAAGTAAGACGGTGTATGGTTGAGGCGGAACAGGCCGTGACGCTTCTGTGCAGGTGCTGCGGGAGTGAGGTTGGGAGAGCGAGATGCAGAAAGTAAGAGGGTGGCGATGGTTAGGAAGAGGAAGAGGGGAAAGGAGAGGGGAGAGAGGGAAGGAGAGGAGGAAGAGAGAAAGGGGAGGGGAGGAAGGAAGAAGAAAGCAGTATAATAAGAATGGAAGGAGCGTCACCAGAAGCAGAGGTCTACGGCGCAAGATACCTACCTGGGAGAACACGAGCGAGAAAGTGCTACGAAGCGGATAAAAACAATTGGAGTAGAATAAATGACATCTAAAAAAACGATCAATAAAAACATCAAATAAATCGGCCGTATCGCAAATAATAACCCCAGAAAAAGAAAAGGAAAGAAGTAAGGTGTATACACGAATCACACAAATCGAAGGACAAACATTGCTCACTTAGACGTCCCCGGCTGTCTGCAAATGGAGTGGCTGTCAGCCCAGAACAAATAGCGGTGCAAGGGTTGCCGGCCGAGCTGGTATTATTACATAGTAGGAGCCAATGACGGGGGGCGAAGATGGTGTCTCCAGTGGAACGAAGAATGGTCGGAACAAGATTTAACGCCTTGCCATTGACCAAACCTAACAGACACAAGGGCAGCGGATGGAATTTTCGTGGTAGTACTCGATGGAAAGGCATGGGCAAAGAGGAAGGGGGGGGGAGGAGGAAGACGTGAAGGGGGGATGGACCAAGGCATATTACAACGTGTCGGAGGCGGTGGAAGCAGCAGGAGCAACCCGGAGAGAAAGCGTGTGACAACCGGGGGGGGATCTTGCTTTTGGCCAGGGATGGTCAAAGAAAGCTGCATGAGCGAAAAAAGCTTCTCTGCCTCTGCATTTCTTCCTTTTTCTTTCCCTTGCATGTCCTCGTTCTTTTTGGGGGGCCTCCTCCTCTCGCCTGCATTCTACATAGTATCCGGCGCTGGCAATTACAGCTGACGACGTCGCCTGGAAGCAGGCAGGCATCTTACCAACTGTCTCTAGGGTGTGACCAGCCACCAAAGCCGACCAGACCAACTCGAAGCCGGGGTTTTGTTTAATCGCTCCCAGAGATTTATACCGCCTTCGGTGACAAACCCGGGCCGCTTCCATCACGGCCTGGCCAGCCCACAGCAGCCCACGGCAGCTGCACTCTCACTGGTATGGGAATATGGAGTAGCCTGTCGCAGAAACGTTCCTGATACGGAAACTCGGGGGCCCTGTACCTTGGTCGGCCAGTCCACCACGATGCACGTCGCCATGTCTTTCCCGCCTGGGCGATGCATTTGTCCAAGGGTACATTGCATTTGAACGTCTTTGTTTCGTCATATTTCGGCCCCCTGCCGCTCCTCTCCTCCGGCGGGTGTGACAAGCAAGGGCAGCTGGTCGGTCAACTGCAGACCAGTGCAGGCCAGACTCGGCGACAACATTCTACAGCCGTGGAAGCGCTCGCTGACGGCGACTGCAGCGCGCGATGTTGGGAGAAACCCCTCTCGGCCCTCGTCCCCGCCGTCCCAAGCCGACCATACGGGTGGCATCCTGCGTGCTCAGGGTGGATGCCGCACTCTTGCATGTGCTTCCGGTCACTAGCAGAGCGGTGAGCAAAACACACACCTTCCTTTCTTTCCGCAGTCGGGAGTTTGAAGAGCCGGAATGGGGAGGCGTGGAGCTATCACCCATATTGGCTTCCATGCTTCTACGAGTACTACTGTGTACGGAGCACAAATTGGCCTCCCGTTGCTTCCCGTCGGCTGCTTCACCTCGCGCTTCCCCGGCACTAGTTTCACTTTTTCTCTCGCTTTTTCACCTTTTTTTTTTTCTCTAGAGTCGGGCGTGATCAGTACTTACTGCTCGGGCAGGTTGTCCACAAAATCGACAAAGTTGCCGGGCCCCATCAGCACAGCCAGCGTGGCACTCCAGTCTTGGTGCTTCGTGTCTGTTAGGCGCAAAAGCGCCTCTCGCCTCCCGACTCTGTAAACCTGGCCGTGGCCAATGCATGTCCGTCATGGACATGCCATGGCTCCCTCCCGACAGCCGCTTCTTCGGGCTCTTCAGGCCATCCATGCTCCTCATCTGCCCAGCTTACGATGCACACCCACTACCGTTGCGTGCCATTGTACTAGCCAACCCCAGTCGTCCAAGATGCACTAACCCTTCTTCCCATCTGGAACGGGAGCCCAACACGGCCCGATCGCCTTGACCGACTCGACGTAGCGATAAGGGACGAGCCTTGACGGCGCGACTAAAGTGCCACAGCATAGAGCAATGACCGACCGGTGTACAAATTGCATCTGTGGAGCTGCCACCTTTCAATCACATTGCGGGATTTGCCTGCCGATCGCCTGCTCTGTCTCCAATGGAACAGCCAGAACAATCACATCTCACAAAGTAAGGAAAGCTCTCGATTGCTCCGTATGGGATGATAGTCTATTACCAAGGTTACTTTTTAAGGTCTGGCCAAGTAGAGACTCAGCACGAGCAACGTGGCACACACTCTCAGCCACCACGGCCTTCTCATCACGGTCTTGGCTGCCTTGGGTACTTGCGAAAGCGCCGTCAAAAGGTCTGGACCACCTTGTTTGGGCTTTTTCTTTTCTGTAGAGGGGCAGAAGAGGAGGGGGGGGGGGCAACTGTCCAAAGCTCAAGCGCGAATGAGGAGGGCGACTCGAGGAGGAAGCGTATGCCATTGACTGCCTCAGTTCCCATCCTTGTCCTGTCTTGCCGATGAATCACCTATCACCCCTATCTGATGCCGTCAAGTTCATGTCGGGTATGTACGCAAGCTTTGGATACATCCTTGTCCGTTGTCGGTTACGGCCAGCGCACAGTCGGAATTGCCGGAGTCACATCCCATAATTGCTTATCAATACGAAACTGAGCGAGGCGAGGCTTTTTATTAATGCTCTATTTTTGCTTCTCTCCGTCCGTCTTCTTCCCGTTCATTCCACCAATTACTTTCTTGCAAACGCCTTGACCGGCTCATCACATCTCGTATTGTGGCAGCTTGTCTTGCTCGGCAATATTCAGTCGTGTCGGCAGTTGGGCCAAGGTCGGCCGGCTATGGTTTCGCCGGCCTGTCTGGAGGATGTGTATTTGCTGGTTACGAGTATCTAAAGCTGCACGGCGCTTTCATCTCCCTCTCTGGTTAATGACACAGGATGTTCTGAAACGGCGGTTATTCTCGTGGCTCCGTTTCGCGGCTATATTAACACTGTGAGGCTGTATTAGTCGTAAGTCACGATCGATTCCCACACGACGGATGTTAGCCACTCTGTGAAGTCTTGGATCTGGGGAAAGTGTGGGGAGAGCAGCCATAGTGGGACACTATTCCACGCTCTAAGAGGATCCCCACGCCTCGAGGAGACTAAGCCGTGACATTTACAGTCCTAGAGAGGGCTGGATAAGCGTACATATGCTAACGGAGAGCTAGGAGGTAGAGAAAGGTCCCTGTGTAGGGGAGCAGGGCAGCATCACCAGAAGTGCTCCTCAGATCGGCCAGATGCCTGCATCTCGCTGGCCGTACCACGCGGGCTGCACTCCAATCCGCCCGTCCCAGGTCCGTGAAACGGAAAGCCTGGAGCAGTGCTATAGGCCAAGACGTGGGACGGTGTGATTACCTGCGGGAACGCGGGGGAACAGGAGCACGATCCAAGCATCGCAGACCATTAGACAGAGGGCCACATGGCTGCGGCAGAGGATCCCTTTGCGGAGGACCAAGCCCCCCTTTTGCTTCTCGACTTTCCTGGTTCTACGGCATCTTTGTCTAGACGGCTGTTTCCTATGGCCAAACGTTCACAGGACAATTGATCATCGATCTGAGGCCAGCTATCAGGAGGACACGTGGAGGGGCTAATGGAGGAGCAGGAGGCTCAGCGAAACCCACAAGAAAGCTAGCTTTCCTTCCCCCATCTTGCTTTCCAGCTTCCGGCCGTTCTCAGACCCCCCTCCCCCGTCTTCATGTCCGATCGGCCCTTGGGCTTGCCAAGCTATGCAGAGCTAATCCACGCCTGCACAGACGCCACTTTGACGTACTCGTAGTCCCTGCAGCCGTGACTGTCCTCGCCAGATGGCCCGATGTCGTTGCACGACAGGCCAAAGGGTGTGTTGGCTGCTTTAGCTGAAGCTGGCTCCTTATCATTTGGAGACCTGCTCCAACCCGGTTTCGTCGGCCGATCGATATTTTGCTGCTATCTCTTGCGACCCAGACCCTGGTGGAGAAGCATGGAGCGGATCGATGCCATACAAGGATGGCAAAGCGAGCATGGATCTGGCTGTGTGCCGAAAAAAAGAGGCAGCTAGGGAAGCATGTTCCGTGTTGTATCTTATCTCCTGAGCGGGGGGTTTCACGTGTTGGGGATTCCCAGATAGGGTGGTGACACAAGGCGGGCTATTTATTCCCTTGATTCGTTTTCGCAAGCACGACGGGGCAAGAACAAGGCGGTTAGAAGGGGCCCATACGATTGGGCCACTCCCCTCGAACAGTTACCAATCTCTATCGTGCATGCGAGTGTACGCCGGCTGGGTGTGTTCCACGCTGGGATTCTAGCCACAAGAATGTTCTTGTCGGGTCGCATGCGTCGTGGCTACAGCCAAGGCCGCCTGCTGTGCTCTGTTGTATAGGATCTGTAACATCTGTCCCAGAATCGACGATACCGGATCATCACTGTCTTTTCCCCACGTGCCTCCAAGGACTTCCATCCTGTCGTGCACTATCCTGCTGCTCCTAGCCAGCACCTACTTCACCACACTCCATCTTCGGAACGTGATTTATTGGCTTGGATCTCTACCTCGCTTGAATCTGAGACCTATCATCGCGGGGAGATCTGGTGGGAGATAGAGCTGGGTGGTACGGGATTTGGGAAAGTGGATGCTTCTGACATGTGCAACGGCTAGTGACGGCAATTTGATAGGATCTGAGACATCACAAGATTGTTCGGCACGGTATAGCATGATTATAAATGACATGTGTCTGGGCTTGAATGGGCACGGTTTACGAGCATGCCATTATTATGGGATCAACTGTGTCACCTTGGGATCTTGTAAACGAGACGTGGCTGAGATGGCAACTGGTAAGACTGGAATGGGGCCAGTGGTAGTTCTGAGAGGCTATGTCGTACGCAGCGTGAAGACCAACTATAGAGTGTCTCGTGAATTGTCTCGATGCTTCGCGGCTCTTGGCAAAAGGGACAAGGTCTCATAAAAGCGCACCTACCGGAATGGCCTGTTCTAGCCGGCATGCGAGGCATTGCATGCGCAATGACGTACCCTTGGAAGACGCAGGGCGTCTCACCTTGCTCCTCTCTAGCCGGGTAGTCCAAAAGCAGGATATCCGGCACGCCGACATGACCGTGAATCCTAAAGGCACATATGGTAGTCATGTGCGTTCCACGGGCCCACCACGACTGCCGTGCTCAAGGCAAGGAAGGGTATGATGCCAATAGGAGGGAAGGCGAGAACAATGTGTGAGGCAAGCTGCATCGGCTGCGGATATTCCCAATACGAGCAGTTCTCGGGCTCGTGCCTTAGCTTCAGGAGAGGCGTGAGAGACAGAGCGCGGATGGCTATCATGTTGCTTTGGCCCCCTGTCCTGCTCTCTCGACTTTCACATCCCCCAAGGAATAGCCGAGGGTCGGGGCACTGTATTTGTGATGTGACGGAAGGCGACATACGCATATGCATACCCGATAAGACGGCTCCGACTGTCTGCAATTTTCAAAATTGGGCGGTCCGACCAGAGGACAAGCGAAGCAAATGGTGTCTGAGAACAGAAGCGTCCACCTGGCGATCTGTTCTCTTCGTAGAGGATATGGCCAAGGGGGCGAGGAGGACGGATCCGTTGGTGAAGGGAAGACGGCACACTTGTGCCAAGGACAAAGGGCAAGATACATGTGTGCTTTGTGTCTTTCCCTACAGAGGATCTGAAGAGAGTTTCGTCACTAGCGCTGCCAGCTGCTGTTCAGCAGCGCCCCATAACCGGGAGCTCTTCATTGCTAACGCAACTCCCTCTCAGGTCCGTCTGAACTCGGATACGGATATAGGAGACGTTCGCCAGCGGGTACGTGAAATCCGAGATGGGAATCTGGAATCCGGAATCTGAAATTTGAAATCCGCAGGAAGCTCGATAAACCGAAGACCGCCAGGGGAGGCATCCAGACACAAGCGTGCCCATCTGGGGCTGAATACCGGTCGTGCAGAAGTCAGCACGGCTAGTGTCGCTCCCAGGCGGCCGAGCCGAGCTGAAGCAAGGACTTTATGCTGTCAGCAGGCGATGTGATGATGGTTTCCCAAAAAGGGCTCGCCTGTCTCCTGCATTGGCCGGGCGTCATGTAGGTGTCAAAAGGGTGACAACAAGCTGAGAGCTGGCATATCCGCCTTATGATAAGGCGCCATGATGGGGCGGCCACGTTGGCAGAAGCTGGTGAAAGCGGCGCATCGAGGGCATCCAGCCGTTGCTTTTCCTGTTTTTGGCACAATGAGAACTAGAACAAAGCAGAGGAAAGGGGGTCAGCACTATGACGCGCCCTGCACACCCTCCCCCGCTAGCTTGGGGCTATAATTAGAGCCAAGCTGGACAGAGAAGAGAGAAAGTCGTCGTACCCGTTCGTATATACGCGCAAGTCCAGGCGGCTCCTGCCAGAATGGCCACGACGATACAACGACCGGCTCGGGGCAGCAGCTGCCAACTGGCCACTTCCGCGCGACTCGTCGTCTGGTCTGTCCGCGTGCCTTCCGGCCATGCCGATCCATCCTATATTGTTCCACCCCGTGGATAGAGGGGGCGCTGCATGCCTCCTTCCGTACGCGTAAAGGCCGTCCCTCTTCTGTAGCTGAGGAGGCCGTTCTGGCGACCAGAACGTGCCTTCCTTTCTCTGTCCGTCCTCGTCGCTCTCGTGCTGTTCTCCAGGCCTCTACAGCTGGCCAATTACGCCCCCCTGCACCTCCTGCCCCCCCCGAAGGAGCGCCCGCCTCCACTATTGGCAGGCGCCGCCAGCGGCGCAACAGGCAGGACCGATCTTCAGCACAGCCCCTCTGAAGCGGGACTCGTGGACGACCGACCAGAAAAGAAGAGTAAAAAAACCGCCTCACCAACACAAACGCGGCATCGACATGCGAATTGGTCCAGCCGCCGCAGAACCACAGACAATCCGGCTTGTTGCATCGCAGCGCCCCGAACAAACCGCCGGGCCAGCCACACAAGGCCGCACAGAAACAGACACAGCCCTGTCCCGTTCCGGCCTCGATCCCAATCCCCCCCCCTCTTCCCCGGCTGCCGTCTCCATCTCGACTCATCCCAACCCATCGTTCGTGTTGCGTGGCTTCTGGCCTCCTTGTTCTGCCGCATCAGACCCTCCCTGCCCCCTTTTCCTTTCCAGCTCTTGTCTCATCCTCCCCTGCGCCGTGCTTCTTTGGCCTCTCAATCACACTCTCTTCTCTTGCTCTGTCGCCGGCCTTCTCCCATTTGTATCATCATCCGCTTTCACTCCCCCCCTCTTCCTCCCCCTCTCTCCCCTTCGGGACGCCAACACATCCAAGCGCCCACCCCTATCTCTTCAACTGCTTTGCTTCTTTTCACGCCCTATCCGCCGAGCTGAACCCCCCCCCCCCCCTCTCCCCCTCCTATCCCCCATAATCCCTTTCCGTTCACGGACCTGATACGACCTAACGGCACTACCTTATAATGCCTTCCTTTCTTTCTGGCAGACAAAGCAGTCGTTCCCAACAACAGCAGCAGCAGCAGCAGCCTCCGCTGCCGCCGCAACACGGCTTTGCTGACTCTCCTGCCAGTGCTGCTCCCGGCCCCGCTTCTGCTTCTACTTCTTGTGCGCATCTTCTCCCTCCCACTCGGCTGCCCGTGCACCATGTGCCATGTGCCATGCGCCTCAGCTAACACACTGGCCTCAGCCTCATCCTTCCCGACCACAGACGCGTCGCCGTTCGGTCCCCTCCAGCAACCCCTACCACAGCCGCTGCAAGAATTGCCACAGCGCCTGCAGCAAATCCAGCTTCAGCAACAGCCCCGTCCTGCTTCTTTTATCTCGGGTGGCAACGGTCTGGGCCTAAACATTAACGAAAATACTGCGTCTCCTGGAGGCACCATCGCCGCTTCCTCCTCGTCCATCTTCGACCCGGCGCAGACGAGCTCAACTCTGCCCGCAAAGTCCTCCAACTTTGAGTTTCTGGAGCAAGTGTCCCGTTCGCAGTCCCAGCGCTATCCCTCCCAGACAACGCCGTCTCTGGCACACCAGCACTACGCCTCGTCTTCTGTTGGTGCCATCTCCGCAGACGACCTAAGAAACACGCTGCAAGGCACGTCACCACTCGCCGGCCAGGTCCCGTCGTTTTCACAGCAGGATCAGTATCTTCAGCAGCAGCAGCAACAGAAGGCACCGGCGACATCGCCCGAACCTCGCCGGACCACCCGCAAGCTATTTAAGAACTTTCTTGGTGGTGGCTCTAGCTCCAGCCGTGGATCAGACTCTCGTTCGCAGGCAAATTCTCAACAGCAGCAGCAGCAACAGCAGCAACCCACCCCTGGCCCACCTCCTGCTTCCCAAAACACCCA
The DNA here is from genome assembly GCA_029299595.1 of Grosmannia serpens. Classification (NCBI taxonomy): domain Eukaryota; kingdom Fungi; phylum Ascomycota; class Sordariomycetes; order Ophiostomatales; family Ophiostomataceae; genus Grosmannia; species Grosmannia serpens. Next base: position 14,929 of record JANSMH010000126.1, read on the forward strand.
CAATAACATTGGCGGCCTTGCACGTCGTCCCTCCAAGCGGCTCTCCGGCCAGCAGCAGGCCCCTCTTCTTCGCACAGGGCATTCGCAGGTATCCATCTTAGACCCGTTACAGGACGAGTGGCCTGCCCAGCAGCAGCAGCAGCAATACGGCGCAGGAGGTGGAATCGGTGTTGCCAACAGTCAACCATCCCCTCTTCAGGGAGTAGGAGAGTTTGTAGGTGGGCCTCCTTCTATCCGCCGTGTCGGCACTGGGAGCCTAGAGCAACGAGACGCCCAACTGTACAACCCCGACGACGTTGGTCAACACGACAGCCACCGTATTCCGCAGGGCTACGTCCAGAACCAGAAGCTGCAACAAGGCGTGTTGCCAGACAACATCGTCTACGGCCAAGGCCAGCTAGATTCTTCTTCTTTGCAGCAGCAACAACAGCAGCAGCAGCAGTACCCCGCTCTCCAGTTCCAGGAACAGACCAATAGTCTCCACGCTTTTAGTAGTCAGTTGAATACCGCCAGTCTCCAGCAACCCCAACACATACAACAGCAGAACCCCGACACTATCTCGCAGCTGTCGCACGAGTCTCCTGTCGCAGACGGTGAACAGGCACCTCCTTCTGCAGCTGTGAATTACTCACCGCAACAAAAGCAGAGCCCACAGGATCTAGCGCCGACCCCGCCCCCGCTGGCACCACCTCAGCCGCATTCTGCACAACAAACAACGTCGCCATTGGCTCAGCAACTTCCACAAACTCAATCTCCGGCTCTGGGATCGGGCCAACAACAACAGCAGCAGCAGCAGCAGCAGCAGCAGCAGCAGCAGACTATGACACCACCGTCTGGAGGACCGTCGTCCAGTCGTCGATCACAGGAAGCTGGCGATAGGGGCAGCAACACTCGCGGTATGCCGTCCTCAGAAGGGTCTCCACTACCGCCAGGCCCACCGCCATCTTATCGCCATAGTCAGGTAGCGAGTGCCACTACTGGAGCCCTGAGTCCTCTCCCTCCACCGCCGCCAGGCGCACCGGGCGCTGGCAGCCAGAGCGCCGACCACCGACCAGGCACGGGACCCGATCAACGACAGTACGAGGCCGCTGGGGGTGAAGGTCGCGGCACACCGAACCCCCCGCCCGGCGAACGCGAACTTGCTTCCTCTGAGGTCGAGAAAGCGTTGAAGGAATTGGGTGAGTGCAAGAAATCAGAAGGCCCTCATGCCCACACACGATCTCTTGTCCTTTACTAACGGCTCAACCCTCGCTTCCAGCTCTCAAGTACAAGAACGTCAAGCGGCTCTACTTTGAAGGCAAAAGCCAGATTGAGCAGCTGAGCAGCCAGATCGAGCAGCTACAAAATACCATTGCCAACCAGCGCATGTCTCAGTCGCGCACTGCCCTCGACGACAATGGATATATTACCCGCTTCAGCCGCCTCAACGGCGCGATCACCAATCTGTCGTTCAATATTCGCAAGGACTGGGTCTCGCTGCCGAGCTGGATCGAGCCTTATGCCAGCGCCGAGGCTTTGAAGACTGGCAAGCAGGAGATGACTGCCATCGGCAGGGCCGTCATCTCTCGCTGGCTGGTGGAGGCTGTCTTCAACCGGTGCTTCCACCCCAATCTTGACGGCGAGCTGAGCCAGCATCTGAAGGCCATTGAGCAGAACATGCGGCACTCGTCGTACAAGACGAACAGCCAGGAAGAGTTTGGGGCACAAATTGACAAGGTTGTAAACTGGCGAATGGCGACTCTTGAGGGCCTGCAGACTATGCTGCAGGGCCATGAAATCAACCAGAACGGCGAGAAATTTACGCACGATGCCACCGAAGGCCTGACCGACTACGTGTGCAAATATCTGAACGACCCGCCGCCAGCTGGCGTGAAGGGCAGCGCCAGCACGATTGTCGATTTGGCCGTCGGCATTGCCTCGAACATTCCGATGGAGAGCCGCGACGTGGCCATATCCTTCCCCATGCCTCTAGACAACGTCGTTCCGCATCTGATGGACATTGAGAAGGGGGGGCTGCCGCCGCTCGACACAAGGCCGGCCGATGATGGCGGGGATCGTGATGACAATGACGGCGGTGACGACGACGGTGGGGGAGCCGGCCAAGACGGTAAGCTTCTCGTCGACATTCGGACCATATTCTGTCCAGCGAAATGCTAATGCCTCATAGCTCACCTATCGGGTGATTACCCAAAGATCCGCTTTGCCGGCTTTGTGGCCGTCGAGGTTCGGGGCCGCCAAGTCCTGGCAAAGGCGCCCGTCTGGACTATGTGATGGACGAGGGAGGGCATTGGGGGCAGCGGTTGTGGGCAGTGGGTATCACTGCGTATATGTGTGACGTTAATGACGCGATGTGCCGCCTTGATGAGGAGGGCTGGGATGGGACCTACCTCTGACGGGACGACTCTCAGCCGGCGATTTCTCCTTGTTTTGGCTATATTTGAAGATGGGCTCTGTTGTCTCACGCCCTTCTGGCAAGCGACAACAAAGAGGGGAAAGTACAGACGAGATCGAACAGGACGGTAAATATAACGGCTCTCTGCAAAGCCTCCCGTTTGGCCAAGAAAGACGCAAGCCAATGTGGGCTTCAATTATGTTTACACAGCTGTGGCATAATGGTATATGACATGACAGATCTGAAGACTTCTGTAGAGAAAAGGCAAGCAGTGGAAAGGGCAAAGAAAAGGAGGACCAAAACAGGAGACCAAGCAGAGCGTGGGGCAACCAAGGCTGGGAAGACGCTTTTCTTGTCTCTTTCTGTCTTCTGTCTTTTGTCTTTTCTTCCGTCTCTCTGACTTTTCCGGCTTCACGGCCCCCCGTTCTCTCTCTCGGCTCAGAACCCAGCTTTTCGGCAGCAGCAAAAAACAGAAAGGAGAAAGGAAAGGGACAGAGGACATGCGTTGAACACCACGACAATAATAATAATAAGCAAGCCACAAGAAGAAATGAGGATCAAACACCGCGGCGGCACCGTCAGCCACCACCCGCACCACCAGCACCACCGACGCGGCCCCTTGCGAGGGGAGTACATTAGAACACATAGCCCGGCCCCCCTTTCGATGCACGATGGGCAATTTTGGGGGAAAGAGGGGGGGGGGGAAGGGGGGAGGAGGGAGAGAGAGAGAGAGAGAAATGGGGATTAGTCAGCTTCGGAACCGGACTCGGCTGGCGACGAAGACGCCATGGACGCGTCGTCGTAGTCGTCCTCGGGCGGGATTGTCGGCGACAGCGACAGCGACGGCTGCTGGGCGGGCGGCGAGACAGTGTGAGGGTGCGTCAGCGCCGTCGCGAGGCCCTGGCCCTGGCCCGGAGCCGGGGAGGCGGTTCCGCTGGTGCTGGCGGCTGGCGGCGGCGGCTGTGCAGCGGAGGCGGCGGAGGCGGTGGACGTGGAGGCCTGAGCTGGAGGCAGTGCGGCGGCGTCGCGGGCCAGGCGCTGCTCGACCTTTTCGCGGTGGAAGCGGTTCTTCAGGTGGACCTCAAAGTTGCCGACGGTCATCTCGGGCCCGGGGGTGTACAGCTTGCCGGGACAGTCGTGGCAGCGGATGCGCGGCAGGTACCAGAACTTGTAGTTCTCCAGCGGCTCGCCGGGACGCGGAGCCGGCACCAGCTGCTCCTCGCGGTTGAAGACGCTGTAGCGCATGACGCCCTCAAACGAGTCGTTGGGGTATGCGCGGTCGCGCAGGCGCTGCAGGGCGTCCAGGAGCCACTGGGGAGGAGGGGGCTGCCGGGGAGGAGGCTGTCAGAGTCATGGGTCACGAGGGGGGGAAGGGATGGGAGGGAACACGTACGGCGGGTGGCGCGTCGGCCTCTGATGCGGGAGGAGGCGCTGCCGGCAGTCGTCCGAGATGGCCGTGCGGAATGGCAGACCGGGTGGGCGCGGCTGCGTGGCGGCCGGAAGGCGTTGTTGGGGGGGGACCCATGGGGGTGGCGAGCTGCTGCTGCTGCTGCTGTTGCTGCTGCTGCTGCTGGAACTGCTGATGCTGCTGATGCTGCTGCTGCTGCTGCTGCTGCTGTGCCTGTGATGGGGGCGGCTGCTGCAGCTGCTGCAGAGACGGGGTCATGGGTGCCGAGGGGGTGCCGGGCGGTCTCGTCTTGAGGTCGCGGGTCAGCTTGCGGAGGCGGTCCTTGGAGACGCGGATGGTGACGATCATGCGGGCAGGCTCGTCGACGGAGTCGTCGCGGAGGTCACGGGTGGTGCGGCGGGCGGTGCGGGTCTCGTGGTGATGGATGGTGTTGGCCTCGGGGGTCTCGGAGCGGCCGATGACGGCCATGCGCTGCTGGGCGGCGGTGGCGGCGCCGCGGATGCCGCGGGTGCGGGCGGTGGCGGCCAGCTGGGACGTGGAGGGCGAGTCGGGCGAGGAGTCGTCGCTCTCGTCGGAGTCGGAGAGGTCGCCGTCGCGGCCGGGACGGCGGCGGCCAGAGGCGCCGGCAGCGCGCTTGAACAGGCGGCTCTCCTCGATGTCGGTGGCGGCGCCGGGCAGCACGGACGACACGATGAGGGTGCGGATGGTGCGCTGGCGGTCCTTGAGGTCGGGCAGGATGGGCCCGCCGCGACGGTTGACGGAGCGCTTCTGGCGCCGCTGCTCGCGCGAGAAGGTGAGCTCGTTGCGCTCGAGCTCGGCCTCGCTCAGCTCGTACAGGTAGGGGGCGTACTCCTTGGCCTGCTGCTGGGGGCGGAAGACGGCGGGCAGGGGCGAGGGCAGGAAGGCGGCGACCAGGTCGGGGTCCTCGACGGGCCGGCCGTCAAAGGCGTGGCCGACGCTGTAGAGGCCGCGGGTGAAGAGCTGGGCCTGCTCGCGGATGCAGTGGGCGATGGCGGTGGTGAACTCGCCGGAGAGCGAGAGGTCGCGGGCCATGCCGGCGGCAAACTCCTCGGGCGAGTTCATGGGGTTGTTGATCTCCCACTCGAACTGGTCGACGAGCGTGTGCTGGCCGATGGTGATGTTGAGCTTGACGAGGATGCGCATCTCGTCGTTCTTGTAGGCCGCGTAGGGCAGCTCGGGGTCGAGCGCGTCCTCGTCCGAGTAGACGAGCGGGTAGAAGTCGGCCAGCTGCTCGTGCATCTGCTGGCTGATCTGCTCAAACACCTGTGCCGCCAGCGGCGGCCGCAGCCCGAGGTCCTCCATCAGCTGCGTCGTGAACAGCTCCGGCGCCACCAGCCGGTCGTGCAGGTTCCACGTAAACGTGTCGCGCAGCTTGACCTTGTCCCACTCGACGTCGAGCCGGATCGGCACCAGCTCCTCGTGCTGCTCCGCCTGCTGCGCCATGTCCTTGCGGCTGTACTTGAGCGCCGGCGTCTGCCGCTTGCCCGGCCGCATCTTCTGCATCGGGTACAGGATGCGCGGCGGGCCGTTGACCTCGGTGTAGCCGTTGCCGAGCCCGGCGTAGCCCTCGCCGTACAGCTGCCGCGCCGGGAACCACTGCCGGTACTCGGTGCGCGCCCGCCGGTAGTCGTCTGCAAACATGTGCAGGTTGCGAAAGTCCTTTTGCATCTGCACCTGGGCCGCCTGCAGCGCCGCCGAGTGGATGCCGTCGCGCGTGACGAAGCGCTCCACGAGGATCTCGTTGAACGCGTCCCTGTCCCGCCCGCGGCCGCCGGGCAACGGGCCGGCCGCTATGCTAGCTGCTGCTGCTGCTGCCGCCGGCGCCGTGTCGTCTCGGGAGGAGGTGGAGATGGCCTCGCCGGGTGGAGAGGCCGCCGAGGCCGCCGAGGACACAGACGGGGCCGAGGACGGGGCCGCCGCCATCGTCGGCGGTGGCCCCGTCGAGGACGCAGCCCCCGTCGAGGACGCGGCTGCTGGCGGCGGCGCAGCCACCGCTCCTCGAAGCATCGACATGGGGGGGGGACACGCGAATGTGGGAATGGCGTCGCCCCGTGCAGCGACCACCGTGAGCGGAAGGCGTCGCCCGCGTGCAGACTGCTGGGCGTCGGAGTGGCCGGAAGCGAGGCTGGGCCGGTGCGAGAGCCAGAAAGGGTCACGTCGTGATGGTGGCCGGATCTCGCGGTTTCTTTGCTGCTGGGCCGTGTTGATGGCAAAAACGTCCTGCAAAGGAGCAATCGCGGTTTCGGTCGTCCCTTGATCCGCGCCGGCCAGCTGTGCCCAATCACGTCCGTCCATTCCCCAGAGTGGGGGAGGGCACCCGCCATGTACCGGTACGCCGTCTCTGCGCGGCAGCTGGCTACAAGCTGCCGTACACGCTACATCACGCTGGCCATCTCGCCTGGCAGTAGCGCGGTACCTCGCAACGGCCGCGGCTCTGCACGCACAGCCCCGTACCCGCCTAACACGTGAGCGCCAGCCAGCAACCCAGCTCAGCGCCCACAGGGCTTGTGCAAAGAACAAAACCCCTCCCCACTTATTGCCTGGGACAAAGAAAGGACGATACTATTGTTCCCCCTCGGCTGCAGAGAGCATCACGGCCCTAGAGAAATTCCCCCTCTCTTTTGCACCCGCAACCGAAAGCCCTTTACACAAACTAGCCCCCCGCATACCCTTACCAGCCCGACAAGATGGCGCCCGAAAAGGAGGAAGTCGGTTAGTCTATGCGCACCCTCGGCCGTCGCGCGTGCTCTGCTGGCCGTTTCCCCGGACGTCGCGTGTCCGTCCGGCCTGGCCCAGGACGGACGTCAGCTGCACGGCCGGCCGCCGCGTCCGGCAGGGGCCCCGGCCACATGAGACCTGCGGTGACTGACAGGCTCGCAGACTACAGCCTCAACAACCCGGACACGCTGACCAAGTACAAGTCGGCCGCCCAGATTTCCGAAAAGGTGCTAGCTGCCGTGTCCGAGCTATGTGTTGCCGGCGCCAAGATTGTTGAGATCTGCGAGAAGGGCGACGGCCTCATCGAGGAGGAGCTGGCCAAGGTCTTCCGCGGAAAGAAGGTCAACAAGGGTCAGTCTGTCCGGGGATGAGAGGGCGGGACCTGCCAGCGAGTCTGGCGTCCTCGGGCGGTCTCTTGTCCTCTCCTGTTGTCCTGTTGTCCTGTTGTCCTGTTGTCCTGTTGTCCTGTTGTCCTGTTGTCCTGTTGTCCTCTCGTCCTCCTATCCTCCTGTCCTCCCGTCTTCCCGTCCTCCCGTCCTCTTGTCCTATCCCCACGCGCTAACCCCCTCGGCCAGGCTTTTCCCACCCGACGACCGTCTCCCCGGCCTCCTTTGTCACGCCGTACACCCCCCTCAAGTCGGACGAGAGCGAGGCCAACGCGGTGCTGGTGGCGGGCGAGGCCGTCAAGATCCAGCTCGGCGCCCAGATCGACGGCTTCGGCTCCATCGTGTGCGACACGGTCATCGTGCCCGGCGAGGAGGACAAGGACGCCGCCGTGTCGGAGCGGTCGGCCGACCTGCTGCTGGCCACGTACTACGCCAACGAGCTGCTGCTGCGGCTGATGCTGCCACCCGGTCTGCTGGCCGCCGGCACCGACGAGGAGCGCGCCAAGGCGGCCGCGGCCAAGCCCATCACGCAGAGCAAGATGAGCGCCCTGCTGGACAAGGTGGCCAAGTCGTTTGACTGCAGCCTGGTCGAGAACACCACCTCCTGGCTGTTCGGCCACAACGAGATCGAGGGCAAGAAGAAGATCATCCTGGCCGCCAGCGAGGGCGCCCGCGGCGAGGGCGTCCCCGAGGTCGGCGAGGTCTGGGGCGTCGAGATCGGCCTCAGCGCCGCCAGCGGCAAGGTCAAGCAGCTCGAGCAGCGCGCCACCCTGCACCGCCGCACCGCCCAGACCTACGGCCTCAAGCGCCCGACCTCGCGCAAGATCTACTCCGAGGCCCAGAAGAAGTTCGGCCTGTTCCCCTTCAGCCTGCGCCAGCTGGATGACGAGCGCGACGCCAAGTCCGGCGTCGTCGAGTGCGTGCGCGGCGGCGTCTTCCGCCAGTACGAGGTCGTCGGCGACAAGGATGGCGCGCCCGTCGCCCGCCTGCTGACCACCATTGGTGAGTGCTACCTGCTGCCACATCCTCCTCTCTGCTGTGCCTAACCCCCCCGAGCAGCAATCACCAAGAACGGCATCACAAAGCTGGGCGGCGCCCCGGCCTTGGACCTGGAAAAGGTCAAGTCGGACAAGAAGATTACGGACGAGGAGATCCTGAAAATCCTCGAACAGCCCCTGGCACGGAACACGGGCAACAAGAACAAGAACAAGAAGAAGAAGAAGCCAGCCAAGGCCGGCGAGGCCGGCGAGGCCGGCGAGACCGGCGAGGACGCCAGCGAGTAGACCTCCTTCTGACGGCTTGACGTTGTGGGCATGAGAAGGGGAGCCGGGGGGGCGGGAACTCTTCTGGGCATACAGAAAATTTAAAAGGTCAGACAAAAAAATGAAAAGGTCGGAAATGTGCAATTTATTGGCGCGTTCTCTGCTCTGTTGTTTTTGGGGGACGCTGTCTGAATGGTGCGTCCCGTCTTTTCGTTGGGAGGTGGACGTTGGCTGCACTGTGCAACTCACCGCTCCCACGCAACCGGTACCATGCTTCATTCTACAGCTTTCTTGTTCTCCGACACTGACTTTTCGCGAATGCCTTATTACGAAAATGGGGTGGGGGGGGGGGGGGGGGATGGAGGATAACGGGAAAAGAGAAAGGAAAAAGGAAAATAACTACAGTCTTCGTTCGGGATGGCCTCTGCAGACGCCACAGCTCTGATGGCTAGTGACAATGTCTCGTACCGAGGATATTACTCGTGCTCTCCAAAAGGATCGTGTGGCCGGGCTTCCTAGCCACCTCAGTGGATGACGGGGGGGGGGGGGGGGGGAGGGTATGATGGGTATGATGCCAACACATAGCAGAGGCAAGAGGAAAAGAAACAAGACGGAAGCGCAGTCTCGTCACTGGACAGGGGTGTGTGCTTTGTTTCGGTGGACCGATCCTGGCCAGCCACAACCCAGCGGTGTAAAAAGAAAAGAAAAGAAAATAAACGAAAAGCTGTTGCTGGACACACAATGAAAACGGTCTCAACGGACACCAGGAAAAAAATAGCCAGAGCCGAGATAGTCGACGCCTTCTCGTCTTCCCGGCCAACGCCAGCTTGTTGGGTTCGCCCAAGGAGGCCCAACGAGGTCACAGCGAGCGATCTTGGACCGGTGATGAAAGGGGCCGTGCCAGGCCAATGGCCAATAATCGCAAGGGAAGGTGCATGGCTAAAAAAAAATTAAGTAGATTGACACGCTGTGGCCACGGCCAGGGAGGAGAAACAGTCCAAGACAACAGGTCCTGGGCAATCTCGCAACGACGGGAAGCATCTTTGATTCCCGCGCGCGGCTGGGCGTCTGCGAGAGGCCGCCGCGGCCTGCTGCCTGGTCAGAAGGGAGACAGCCGCGGTTTATAACGGTTCTCGGGGCGAAATGCTGTGATGCTTTCATGGGCTGTCATCCGGGGACAAGAAAGGGGGGGCAAGGTGGGATGGGGAGACACCAGACAGACGTCGTAGGGTACCACTGGGCAGAGATGCGTGACGGGGAGCCTGCAGAGAGCTCTCTGGCACCGTTCCGATTGATTTCCACCGTTGCGGCTCGTTCGTATGAAAAAAAAAAAAAAAAAAAAAACAGAGGACATTGCACCATCACGTCCATCTATCTTACATACACCACCCCTGGAAGATGAGAAAATGCGGCTCCGGGCCAGGACCAATCCATAACCGCAGAGCGAGGACGAGGGCGGGAACAGGGCGGGCAGAGGGAGGCAGGACGCAGGATGGACACTGACGGCGGACAGCAAGAATCGAATTGGACAAGAGGCGTGATATCGGGCTTCGTCCCCTCGGAGTGGAATGGGGGGCGGGAATGCCTGTTTTCTCTGCATGAGTGGGCGGGCAAAATGGCCCAAAAGGCTCGCCTAGCCATTAGTACACGTAAGGCCGTGTTTAAGAGAAAGACGACCGCTGCGCGCCAGCAGGAATCCGTGCAAGGGTTCCGAGGTTCGCTCTGATCGGCCACTAAACCGCACTGTAACACCACCTGGCGAGCTAGGATTGCCGTCTCCTTAATACTCCCCTGTCGACTCGTAAATAATTGTCCCTTCCCGTCTTTTATATCCTCTCCTACCTGGCAATTTTGCTCCCCTCTCTTTCTTTCTTCCCAACGCGACGACACCACCACCTTTGCGATACCACGCCCGTGCAAATCCTGACGGTGCCAAGGGGTTCGTGGCCGCCGTGCTCTGCTGCCTATCGTTTCGAGTTTTGCTCGCATGCTAATCGTCTCTTGCAGGAAGCTTTTGCAGCATACCTGTCAGAGAGAAAAGCGAGAGAAAGCGAGAGAGAGCGAGAGCAAGCGAGAGCCAGAGCGAGAGCGAGAGCCAGAGCGAGAGCGAGAGGGCGCCCCGGATTGAAACGCAGCTTTTTTTGAGGGCCCGGAGCAAGCTCTCCTCTGCACCGCCCGTCTCTGTCCGGCCACCGGGCTCGCATTCGCCACCACAACCGCGCGACGCCTCGTCCCTCGCGCAGCACTGCCCGCTGCCGCGCTGCCGGAGAAGAATTGGCACGGGAAACGGGAGCATTTTTTCAAACGAAACGCGAACGACGCCAAGGGGAGCAGCCCGGGCCGACGGCACGCACGCACGCACGCATACACGGGCAGCCGGAAACCGGGGGGGGAAACAGGGGGGAACCCTTGCACGCGAGCCCTGGCTTTGCGGGAGAAAGCAGCAGGACGATCGGCCCGACGTCTCCGTCAGCCCCCTCTCTTCGTCTCCCTCCCTCTCCCTGCCCCCCAGACCCCGAAAACGAGGATGCCGCCCAAGGCTGCCGCCAACACGAGAGCGACGCGCTCGCGCTATTCGAGCCCGCAGCAGCCCGGCGTGGCCGACGGCAGCAGCAGCACCAGCGGAAGCGGAGGTGGCAGTGCCAGCGGAAGTGGCAGCAGCAGCTACGGCAACGGCAGCGGCAACGGCAGCGGCAACGGCAGCGGCAACGGCAGCGACACACGGGCAAACGGCACGACCAATGCCCAGCGGGCCATGATGGCGCGCTGGCTGGAGCCGCCGGTGCTGAACCGGTCCAGCTTCGAAGAGGCCGGCTTCCAGCGGCTCGGCGTCTTTGAGGGCATGGCTCCGCTGGGCACGCTGCCCAAGGCGTCTGTGGTGGCCAAGCGCCTGAACGGCATGGCCGAGGACAAGAACTACCAGCAGGCCGACGCGGTGGCGCGGAGCGGCCAGAAGCAGCAGCTGCAGAAGGAAAACGAGTTGCCGGAGCGGGAGCAGCAGGAGCGGGAGCAGCAAGAACATACACGGAAAGAAGCGAAAGAAGAGGAGGAGCAGCAGCAGCAGCAGCAGCAGCAGATGGGGCTGGAATCGGAGCAGCTGGAAAAGGCCAGCACACCGCACAGACGCAAGATTATCCTGAAGCGGCCATCCAGCGGCAGACACGTCACGACACGCAAGGTGGTGGGCCCGGAGGCCGGGGCCGACGCGGGCGAGATGGCTGTCGACGGGAGCGACGGCGATGGCGACAGCTCTGGGCGACGTCGATCCAAGGCGGCAGCGGCAGCGGACGGGATGGCAGACGACACGGACGAGGGCCCTGGCGATGCCGAGTACAAGCCGCCGCCGTTGCGCGTTTCCGGTGCGGGATCTCGCCCAGACGAGGATGGCAGCCGCGTCAAGCAGGCGGCAAAGCGGCCGGTCGGCCGTCCGCGATCGCGGCGGTCCACGGCGGACAAGGCCGACGCAGCTGTGGCCGTAGCTGGAGCTGAAGCTGAAGCTGAAGCTGAAGCTGCCGTTGCAGGCGGCGATAGCGCTGTCGGTGTAGGCGCTAGTGCTGATAGCGCTGATAGCGCTGATAGCGCTGGTGGTTCCAGTGCTGGTGCTAGTGTTAGTGTTGGTGCTACTGGTGCTTCTGGTGCTACTGATGCTGCTGGTGCTGCCGCTGGCAATGGCGCTGCAGGCGGCGTGCGATCCGAGCCCATGGCAGAGATCCGGCGCCACTCTGTCGAGGACAGCGACGAGGACATGGACGACTACTCGGACGAGATGACAGACTCGGGCGACGACGAGGACGACTCGGACTCGGACGGGGCGATCATGTTTGGGCGGATGAACCGGCTGGCGCGGTTCGGGATCAAGCGGTCGCGGTCGGACAGCAACGCGACGGTGGTGAACAAGGAGGTGACGGACAAGGTGGTGGAGATGGCGGTGGACGAGGCGCTGAGTCACTGCCGGTACCCGACGGCGTTCGCGCTGCGGACGCTGTACGACGAGCAGTCGTCGGACCAGGGCTTCCTGACGATGGTGGAGGACGTGTTCCAGCAGACGGCGGACGCGGAGACGCTCAGGACGTTTGCGCGGCTGATCTACGAGAAGAAAAAGGACGGGCGCAAGGACGACAAGGGCTACTACTACTTTGTGCCGCCCAGCACGGAGAGCCAGGAGAGCCAGGCGACGCCGCCGGGGTCCAAGACGGCGCCGTACGGCCACCTGGTCACGATGCGGGTGCCTGGCCTGGGCGGCCTGGGCGGCCTGGCTGGACCGACTGGACCGGCTGGACCGGCTGGACCGGCTGGACCGGCTGGCGTGGGCAGTGACGCGCCGGCGAGCAAGAGGGTGAGGCTGACAGTGACAAACGGGGCTGCCGATCCCTCTGCGGCAGAAGCGCCCTTATTTGGCACGCCTGCTGCTCCTGCCGGCCCAGGCAGCTCTGGTCTTGCGGCGGACGGCGCTAGCGAGAAAAACAGGCCCAAAACTCCTCCGCCACCGTCGCAGCTGCCGTCGCAGCTGCCAAAGACACCAAAGACACCCAAGACACCCAAGACGCCCAGGACGCCCAGGACGCCGCGGACGCCCAAGACGTCGCCAGCCAAGGCCTTCAAGACACCCAGCAAAACACCGGTCCGCGCCGCAGCGGGCGAGACGTCTGCCAGGGCCGCCGCGGGACGGACGCCGCAGAGGACGGCGTCGGTGGCAGGCAAGCCGCCCGGCAGCGCAGGCAGCGCAGGCGGCGCTCGCGGCAGGATGGAGGCCAGGGCGGAGGCCAGGGCGGAGGCCAACGGCATCGTGGCGGCCACACCGGCGTCGCGTCGGCGGCTGCGCACGCGGTCGGGGTCGGTGGCGAGCTCGCTCTCGTCGCTGTCGCCGCCGGTGTCGCTGTCGCCGGCCGATCGCACCATGGGCGAGGGCGAGGGCGAGGGCGAGGGCGAGGGCGAGGGCGAGGGCGAGGATGAGCAGACGATTGACGGCGAGGCCACGGAGGATGAGGGCGTGGCCAAGGGCGTGGCCAAGGGTGTGGCCAAGGGTGTGGCCAAGGACGTGGTCAAGGACGTGGCCAAGGAAGTGACCAAGGAAGTGGCTGAGGAAGTGGCCAAGGAAGTGGCTGCTGCCGGCAGAGAAGCCGACGTGCATGACGACACAAAGGACAGCAACGACAACAACGGCAACGATGGACAGCCAGAACGCAGAAGCAGACGAGTGGAGGCCGACCGTCGGCGGAGCACGGCAGTGACGGCAGCAGCGGCAGCAGCAGCAGCAGCAGCAGTGGAGAGCAGTGCCGGTGCAGCAGCAGCTCCAGCAGTGGAGGAGAAGCCCAAGGGAAAGGCGGGCGGCAAGAAGGGCAAGGCCAAGCCGGGCACGACGCCGACGTCTGGGCCAGGATCAGGCAGAGGAGGCCGAAGACGGGGCGCCGGAAGGCCACCGAAAATAAAGAGAGAGGGCGTGGCAGCGGCAAAGGGCGCTGCAGGCGCTGCAGGCGCTGCAGCCAAGGGCACGGCAGGCGCGGCAGGGCTAGGCTCCAGCGGGTCCCCACCCAAAGCAGCGGCCACGCCAGCAGGCCCAGCAGGCCCAGCAGGCCCAGCAGGCCCAACAACGCCAGCAGGGCCACAGCAGCGCACGGCGACGCGAAACCGGGCCAGCAAAAAGGCGCTGGAAGTGGCACCGGCCGCATCCGCGTTAATTTCGCCCTCGGCCAGACAGCCACACCAGGCCGAAACACAATCCCACACACACGCGCAGAGCCAGGGGAACCAGGGCGTCCAGCACCAGCAGCACCAGCAGCACCAGCAGCACCATCAGCACCAGCAGCACCAACAGCACCAGCAGCACCAGCAGCACCAGCAGCACCAGCACAACACCAAGACATCCGGAGCCGTGGCCGCATCGCTGGCCATGCCCGCAGCGGTGAGCGAGCCGGCGGTCGCGGTGCGCACCGTGTCGGTGGCCAAGCGCGCCGCGCTGCAGCGGAGCGGCGGCGACGTGCTGTCGCTGGCGCCGAGCAGCAGCCTCAAGGCGTCCGTGTTTGCCGCCCGCGTCGTGGGCGGCGAGGACCTGCGCGACCTGCGCGACCTGCAGGAGCGCCGGGCCAGCCTGCGTCGCGAGTCGCGCAGCGTGACCAACGGCACCCTGGCCGTCGAGAGCTTTGCGCGCGCCGGCCCGCTGCGCGCGAGCAGTCCGCCGCCCGCCGATGACGACGACGCCGAGAGCGACGGCCGCCCCCGCCGCCGCCGCGCCTCCGTGTCCATGTCCGTGTCCGCGTCCGCGTCGACGTCCGATGCCGGCTTCCACGTCGCCGTCGGCGGCCTGCAGACGCCCCAGACCCGCGGCCCGGGCCAGCGCCAGCTGCGCGCCTCCACGACGACGGCGCGGGCGACGCGGTCGGCGCGCAAGCGCCCCTTTGACGACCTCGACGACGACCTCTCGCCCGTCCGCGCCGCCTTTGGCTCTGCCTCGGAAGAGCCGCTGCCGCCACCGCCACCGCTCTCGTCGTCTCGGCTGCACACGCCCGTCCCCGGCCAGCAGCAGGCGACAGCTTCTGCTGCCGCCGCGGCGGCTGCCGCCGGCACGTCGACTGCCAACTCGCGTGCCGGCACTCCCGGACCGCGGCCAAAGAGACCACGGGTCGGCCCACGGGTCAAGACATCGTAAGTTGGGCCCTCTCCCGGATGACGACGTGGTGAGACCGAGGTGATGAGGACGGTGAGGACCACGAAACGGTCAGACGGGGCACGTGGAGCCCGAGCAGTGAAGTGTTCTGCTTCCATTTAATGCACTCTGTCCTCCGTCTGGCCCAGCTCTCGTCCTCATCGTCCTCCTCATTCTCCTCATCCTCCTCATCCTCCTTATCCTCCTTCTCCTCCTCCCTCCTCCTACGCGATGAAAGACCGGAAAGCACGGCAGAGACAGGCCTCGCTAACTACAGACTACTACAGGCCCATGAAGCGCAAGACGGGCACGTCGGCAGGGGTACCTCGACCGAGCGGAGAGCGCGGAAGCCCCTCGGCAAACGGTCCTGTGAACAGTCCGGTAAGGCCGCCCTACGATTTTGCCCCAGCGTTGCTGTCTTGTTTCTTTTTTTTCTTTCTTTTTTTTCTTTTTTTTTTCCCTTCTCCCCCCTCCGCATGTCTGCCAACGCGTTGTGTTGTTTTAAATCGCCCCCTGATTGGAGCCCTGCTGCGCCCCACTATTTTGGTCAGCTCTAGCTGGAGCTCGCTTGGGCGTAGAGCGTCGTTCTCGCTCAGACCGGCTTGGCCTGTCTTGTTTTTTGGCCCTTTCCCGTTGGCTGGCGGCCGTGCTGGCCTGCGTTGCTGGCCACAGAGGCAGAGACACACACACACACACACACACACACACACACACACACACACACACACGCACGCACACATGCATATCCACCGTGTCTGGCTGGCCGGCCACGCCCTTCTCCCGCCGGCTGTTCTCGGCTGCTGTCCTTTCTTTTCTTCTGTGCTGTAATCGTGCCGTGCATGACGATGGGGCCGTCGATGGCCCCTGGCAGAGAGACCCGGCAAGCTGACCTGTCCAGGACGAAAACGACGACTACTGTGCCTCGTGTGGCGGCAGCGGTGAGCTGGTCTGCTGCGACGGCTGCACTCGGTCGTTCCACTTCAACTGCGTCGACCCGCCGCTGCAGGAGGGTGGCGACCTTCCGGATGAGTGGTTCTGCAACGTGTGCGCGAGCAAGCGCAACCCGGCCGCCCTGGGCCTCCACCAGGGCGTCCTGGGACCCCTGCTCAACCTGATCGAGAAGAAGAACTCGAGCGCGTTCCGGCTGCCCGCCCACGTCCGCGACCGCTTCGAGGGCGTCAAGACCGGCCCGGACGGCGAGTACGAGGACGTTGTGGCGCCAGGCACGAACCGGGCAAGGTGTGTTTTTTTTCTTTTCTTTCTTTCTTTCTTTCTTTCTGTTTCTCCCTCCTTGTTTCCTTCGTCTCCTTCTCCCTCTCTCTCTGTTTCTCCCTCCTTGTTTCCTTCTTCTCCTTCTCCCTCTCTCTCCCCCCCCTCCTTTCCTCCTCCCTCCCCGCTAACACCACCAGGAAACGTGGCTACGAAGAGACGCCAGACTTTTTCCGCATCCGCGATGCCGAAGGACGAGCTGTGCTGTGCCACAGCTGCCACGGCTTCGCCAAGGAGGACCGCCCCATCATTCCCTGCGCCTTTTGCAGCCTGTGGTGGCACATTGACTGTCTGGATCCGCCCCTGGCAAACCCGCCGGTGCTGCGCAACTGGCGATGCCCGGCCCACGTCGACGACATCCTGGCCAAGCTGCCGGGAATGCTGGGCCCTGCCCACCGCTTCCGCAAGATCAAGGACGCCTCGGTCGTCAAGCCCTCCTACTCCCGCGGCCTGACCAACAGCGGCTTTGTCGAGTTCAGCTCCGACGACGAGTCCGACGGCCATGTCGCGCCGGATGCCTGTGCTTTTGGCCGCATCCACCGGATCAGTGCCAAGAGCGTGAAGCTGGACTTTTTGGAGCAGTACGTCGTCCTGCCCATTCTTCTGCCCATTCTTCTGCCCATTCTTCGGCCCTCATGGCAGCAGCTGACATCTCTACAGGATTCGAAACGAGCGCAAGGGAAAGCTCCGCCATGCGCGAATCCACCGGCGAATGCGGCATCTTGCCGAGGATGCCGGCCAGCCCTGCAACCATGTCGTGCCGGCCTCGCCATTGCCGCCGTCTCCGTCTGCCTTCCTTGCGGATCGCCGCCGCATCGACGAGGCCCAGGCCGTCCACAATCTCTCGGCGCTGACCACCAGCTCCGACGTCCATGTCGACCGCAGCGGCGAGCTGATCAATGCCCTCCTGGTATGTCTTTTTTTTTTTCACTATTTCAACTTAGTCACCCAACCTGAACCTGACCGTATTGTAGTCGCAGGCCGATTCTGCCGCCATCGCCATGATGGCTCAAGGAAGCGCGCTCAACATCGAGACCGGCGCGGCGCTGACCCAGGACGACCGGGCGGCTCTCGCGGCCATGCGTGCGCGGATAGACAGGCTTCTGGGCGTCGACCCTGCCGCGCCGGACGTCGTCATGGCCGACGCTCCCCTTGCTGGGCGGAACGAGACCGAAACCGAACCCGAAAACGAACCGGCGACGGCCAGCGCCAGCGCCAGCGCCAGCACCAGCACCAGTGACTACGAGCAGCAGCTACGCGAGTGCGACGAGGCCGCGTCCAAGAGCAGCCCGGACCCGACGCAGGAGGTCATGAGCCTGGTGTCGGACAACGGTGACAGCGAGCTCGGCGAGGAGGACCCCCTGCCGATTGCCACGCCGCTGACGGCCGTGCACGAAGAGTCGGCCACCGCGGCCGTCGTCTGGCCGGCAGAGCACCACAGCAGCGATCCGGTCGGCGGGCCATCCGCGGGCGGTCTGGCGGACGGCAAAGACGCCTTTCTGTGCAGCCCCGAGGAGGAGATGTCGGGCCAGCAGAACGGACAGAACGGACAGAACGGCCAAAACGGTCAAAACGGCCAAAACGGTCAGAACGGACCGGACAAGAGCCCGTTGATGCACGCTGCAGCCGTCGTGGCCATTCCGCTGACACCCCCCCTGGGGTCTTGTGAGCCGGCTGCAGAGCCGGGCGAGAGAGGGAGTGATGAAACCGGGGCTGTTTGACCTCGAAACGGAAAGAAACGGGATTCGGAGGACAGAGCGCATTGGTGGTATTTTTTATGAGGAGCTCAGGACAAGGCTTTCAGCTGGGATTTGGAGGGGGGGGGGAAAGGATTCGCGACTTCCTTTTTTTTCTGTTTTTCTCTAGTCATTCATCTTGGAGGGCATCGACGGCATTCATTGTTCGGGATCTCGCAGCGGTTTCTATATTTCTGCTGCTTCCTCCTTTTTTGGCGGGGAGTTCCTGTTGTTTTTACCATTTCCGCTGGCCCAAGACAAAGCATCTACACCACGTTTGCTCCATCTATATACTCTTTCCGCATAATATTATTTGACAAATCAGGCAATCAGATCTCGTCAGCACGGCTTCATGGGGTGCCGCCAGTGTATATGATCAGCATTGTATTGTTTTTGGTAGTTGGCTTGTTCTTTTCTCCATGCCTTTTCCCTCCGTCCCCGAACCCGAATGTGAAAGATCCCGTCCCCAGAACAGAAGAAAAGGAAAGAGGAAAGACGGCCTTAGCCCCGGCCAGCAGCCCAAGACAATAAAATAAGAGGGAAAAAAAGTAGAAAAAAAAAAGATGAGATATATAGCACAAAGAACACTGGAGAAGTGAAATAGGAAAAAAAAAAAGGCCCAGGAGAGCAACTAGACCCTCTTGGGAATGGGAAGAACCGAAGGCAGGTCTCGAAATATCCCTTGTCTGCAGATCAAGCATGCTTTGCAACACATGTTTTCGCTCTCTGCCGAAATGGCCGCGATGCCCCCAAAAAGGTTTCCAGAAATGTCACGTCTATTGTCATTCGAGCTGCTAGATGTCTTCTTTCAGCCCGGCGCCCATCTTGCAGTCTTGCAGTCTTGTAGTCTTGTAGTCTTGCAGCGTCTCAGTACTGTCTCGGGCTGGCATCACGATGCGGGTTCCGTCCTGTTCGGCCACGTCTGCCACCAGCACCGCCAGCTCCCATCTGTTCCGGCATGAACGAGGGCGTGGGCATTCCGCCGGCATAGCCATACGCCGGTCCCATGCCGTACCCGCCCGGAATATATGGAGCTGGCTGGCCGCCCATGGCACTTGAAGGTATCGGTCCACCAGCGCTGTTCGGCATGCCGGCATTGCGGTACGCGTCCAGCGGAGGCGGTCCACTGGCACCGGCATAGGCCCCATAGCCAGTCTGCATCGACGGTGGCGGCGGGTAGTAGCCGCCCATGTGCGGAGCCCCACGGTTCAGGAGGCCCTGCTGGTATGGCAGCTGCTGGACGCCCAAGGGGGCTCCCGGCTGGTTTGGAAGACCGTAGACGGGTCCCTGGCTGCTGTACGGACCAAAAGGCGGCGGTGGCAGTCCAGCTTCCACACCGGCCCCGTTGTCTCCGCGACCAAAGCCAGGCTCATAGTTGGCCGGGTTTGGCGATGAGCTGTAGTACGGGCCACTGCCGCTGTTGAACGTGGGTTGGCTGCCGTGTGGAGGTGTGACCTGCTGCTGCTGCTGCTGCTGCTGTTGTTGTTGCTGCTGCTGCTGTTGCTGCTGTTGTTGTTGCTGCTGCTGCTGCTGCTGCTGCTGTTGCTGTTGCGACTGCTGCTGCGGATGATGAGGGTGGCTCTGATGCGGCTGCTGCTGGTGAGGAGGAGCATTGTGGTGTGCGTGGTGGCCCTGCGGTTGACCCTGGTTGTGGTGATTGTTGGCCTGCCGCGAAGACGGCCGCTTCTCGTTGCTCGAACTGTGGTCACGAGATCCTCCACCATTGCCGCTGCTTCCGCCGCCACCTCCACCGCTGCCCCTTGTCGACAGGCCAACCTCGTCCATCAGCCGCTTGTAGCCCTGAGACGGCTGCGCCTTGATCCGCACCAGCACCGCCTTGACGCTCTCCACGACCTGGCCGCGCACGCTCTCCTCAAAGAACGGCGTCGTGATGATCTTGTAGATCAGCGTGGCCCCGCAGGCGTTGTCGCTGAGGATCTGCTCGAGAACCTGATCGTTGGCCGTGGCAAAGAGGGCCTTCAGGATCGTGTCCCGCGCCTCCGGCTCCGCCTTCTGGTTGACCACCTTCAGCACCGTCAGGTACGCCACCTTGTGCGTGCACAGGTGAACCAGATACGCCACCAGCTGTGGTGCCAGCACCGTGCGGCGCTGGGGGAACGTGCACGTGTCCAGGAACCACGTGAGCAGCAGGGCGCCGTTGGCGTTGGTCGCCAGCTGCACGCTGTTCAGAGCAATCGCCGCGGCCAGCATGCGCTGCTGGTCCTTGGTCGAGTGGTGGCTTTCCAGACACGCACGCATGGCACGCGCTCCGAAGCGGCCCTGGGCAATCTCCCACAGCCTGCTCAGCATCGTCTCGAAGATGTAGTCGTTGTATGGAGCACCAAACTTCAGGCAGCCTTGCAGGACGTAGTTGCCGTACTGGTCGAGGAACAGCGGCACCGTGTACGGATGGATGTGCTCGACAATGACTGCCATCTGTTGCGGAGACTTGCAGACGTCGATGATCTTCTGCGCCGCCCACGTGCCGTTCTTGTGCACTCCAATCTCCGCCAGATGGGGGGCGATCTCCGCCAACATGGCATCCCGCAGGTCGTCGGAGCAGTGCTCAAACAGCTTCTGCACAACCGTGTTGCCCAGATAGTCCGATGCCAGCTCGGCAATCTCCGGCAGCATCTCGACCGCAATCTGCTCAATCTCCGCCGTCGACAGGCTCTGGTTGTCAATGCGCTTTCGGATGTCTCGCAGCTTGGGTGCATCGTAGACCCGCGTGCTGGAGGGCTCTGGAATCGGCGGAATCTCGTCGACGAACGTCGTGTACTGCACCGACTGCTGCAGGTTGGACGAGATCCGGTACGCGTCCTCGTCGGATGCACCAAACTGAGACACAATGCGCATGATGTCGCCTGTAATCTCGCTTAGCGGCATGGGGGTTGTGAGCAAGGGCAGCGCCGCTCCCGATGCAGCCCCGGCTGTGGCCTTGTCGCCGTCTCCCGCCACGCCGCCGGCAGATCCGGGAGCGCCCGGAGTGGTGATGCCTGCAGTGGCACCGGCAGAGACAGAGGTCAACGTCGATGCTATCTTGCCGTCGGCGCCGAACGGGTCTGGGCTGGGCGACGGGAACGTGCCGTCATGGCCAGGAGTGTTGGAAGAGGATGGGGGCTTGGCAAAGTTGATGCGCACAGGCCCGGCGCCCGGGAATATCTCCTTGCCGTTCAAGCCTGCTTTGGCGTTGATGGCACTGTCCACACGCTCAAAGTTGACAAACCCACAGTTCTTGAGGGTCAGCACACGAGCCGACAGGATGGGGCCATACGACTTGAACATTTCTGTCAAGGTCGATGTGGTCGTAGAGGTCGGGATGCTGCCCAGCCAGAGAGCACTCGTAGGGCCCTCGATGCCGGGCTCGTCGGCAGACAAGAGCCCATTCGCACCACCGGTATTGCCGGCGCTGTTGCCGCTGTTGTTGTGGCCGCCGCTGTGGCCCAGCGACAGGCCTGCCACGGCCTGGGGCAGCTGGTCGTCAAAGTCCTTTTCTTCGGTCAGCTGAATGTCTGCGGCTGTGAGGCCGCTATCGAGACGCGACGGGGTTGGGAAATAGCCGCGAAGCATGCGTGAACCCGGAGCGTCCAGTACGCCGGCGGTCCTGGCACGGGGCCGGCTCGCAGCATGGCTGGCAAAGGCCTGGACGGCCAGGTTGTGGTTGTGGATGGCGGCATTTGTGGCGGCAATCTGGTCCTGCAGAGCAGCGGCGTACTGGCTCTCGTAGCTGGCATAGTCGGTACCAAACTCGTCGTCTTCGTCCTCGTCGGCATATTTATCCTTGTTATTCACCGAATACGACCGGAAACGGCTGGCGGACCGGGTGAAGTCTGCCATGTTGGGGATGTACGGCGTTGCAAGAGTCGCCCGAGGGGGCTGAGGCGTTTCGGCCAGGCCCAAGTAGTCGAGGGTGCGCATGTGCACGTCGCTGTCGCCCTGGCCCTCCCGGGAGAAAGACGACTGTGTAGGCGAGCTGGGCCCGTTGGACCCAAGGCTTGCAATGCTTGCCAGCGTGGATCCACGTTCACGGGTGGTCGGATTCCAGCTGCTGAATATGGAAGGCCCAAAAGGCGAGACGGAGGGGGGCATCTGGCCATAGGGGACCCGTTGCGGCATCGAGCCGGCGCGGAGACGCGATAGAAGGGTCGAGGATGAGGGGGGAGGGGCGGCCGACGAGTTCTCCGTTCCATCCAGTCCCGGCGACGGAGACTTGAACGGCGTCTGAGAGGGCGTAGGACGTGAGGTCTTGGGAGCGCCCAAAGCGGCAATGTTCAAGAGGTTATTCCCAACGCCGCCGGGAGAGAATCTGGAAGGGACGGTTCCCGCACGGGCACGACGGCCGGAAGGCACCGGAAGGCCCTCGGCGGGTGGCAGCTGTGTGAAGTCGGGGAAGCCATCGGTGGGGGACTCTGGTATGTTCTCCCTCAGAGGCGTGGAGTTGCCACTTGTCGGGGGGCCGGCCCAGAGGTTTACAGGGAGTCCGGAAACGCCCTCCTGGGCTTGAATTTCTCGTGCCCTACAGAGCGGGAGGCGGTTAGACGGGCTTGCAGGTGGAAGGCAGGGAGACAGAGAGAGAGGGAGGGTAGATACCTCTTGGGAAACAGCCTGCCAGAACCGCCCAGGTCGTGTGACGGTGAGACCGAGCCCGTTCGTGAGCCAGCCATCTTTCCAGGGCCACCCAAGCCGGGAGGGGGCAGTCCAAACGAGGGCCGGGCAGAGGCGGAAGCCGAAACGGCGTCAATGGGCGATGGGATGGAGGTTGCGGGCGAGGTGGATCGTTGCTGCTGGCCAGTGAGCTGCTGGAAATTGAGGGCCAGGGGATCTGTTCGTGAAGCTGGCATCGGCATTATGGATTATGGTGTACAGCCTGACCTAATCAGCCGTGGGCTGATTGCAAAGCTCGGGGTGTAAGAAAGGAACAAAGTCTATGGGTCGATGCGAGTCGTGGCTGTTGCGAGAGAAAGAAACAGGCACGGCAGAAGACTGAAAAAGGAGTGACAGATGGAAAGAATCACGAGTAGAAGGGGTCGGACGCAGAGTCGAGTCTAGAGGCGCTCAGATCTCTGGCTGGAGAGGGGGGAGGGATCGCCCCCTGATGAGACGATCGGATGATGTCGTCGCTGGACGAAAAGCCGGCGAGGGGAATGGATCATAGGTAGCTGTCGGGGAGGCAGGAGCTTGCTTGCCGGCCAATTCCGCGTCCTCGGTGATTCCGCTGCTGATCTTGTTCTCCAGGCTCTGTTCTTGTCCTCGTGCCGTTTCGGTCGTGAGGACTTGAGGGTCGAGGGAGTCAGCAGAAGGGGCCGGGGTAGGAGGTTCGTCTACTAGGAAAGGAACAGAACGAAGAGTCGTGAAAGGAGCAAGGGAATAAAGGACAGAATGACGTGGGCCGGAGGATTAAGATTTTTGAAGGGGAAAAACGGCGTAGACGGTTAGCTTGCTTTTTGGAAGCTGGCTGTACCCAAGAAAAAATAAGGACGAATATTGTGTGGATGGGGTCAGAGAAGACGTGAAAATGGAGACGTGAACCGGGGGGAGGGGGGGGGGGGGGGTTAATTGGCTGTCTCTCGTCAAGGGAATATGATGTTTTAAAAAATAGGCAGGCTTCGCCCGGGGAAAGAAACAGAACAGGGTGCTTGGGGGGGTGGAGGGAGAGAGGATGGGGAGGAAGGGGGAGGGAGGGAGAAGACAGAATACGAGCAGGACGAGAAGGAGGAAGGAACGGTGGAAAAGACAAGATGCAAGAAGGAGGGGGGATTGGCTCACTGAAGCCACAAGGAACAACACAGCACGAGATTCGAGATACGACGTTAGATAATACGTGTGCTGTAGAGTCGAGTCGAGCAATGCCGTACTCGTGTGCTAGCAGGTTTCATCCCTGAGAGATCAACTGGCAGAGCGTCAAAACGAGCCAAACCCTACGTGGTGCCAGCATACATGGCTATAATAGGGGAGGGCCAGGTGGGGACCAAAAGGGGGGCGGGCGCGGACGCGGGTGGGGTATCAGGGCGCTAAAGGCCAGCGGGAGGGCACTGCTACAGAGGGCGATCCCCTAGGGCATTGGCCGCTGGGGGGCCAACTACACGTCGCATCCGGCAATCATGCCAGGAATGTCGTATCTTATACATGGTAAGACCAAGTCGTGGCCGTCCTCGGGCGCAGCAGTGGCGGTGACGCAGAAAGAGGTCAGAGGGCAGAGGGCCGAGAGGCAGAAGGGCACGGGGGCAGAGATAACGGCCACAGGAGCACGAGGGTAGAACGGCAGAACAGCAGAACAGCAGAAAAGACGCACGACCGGGGCTGACGACGCTGGCCCCGGCTGGCTGGCTGGGGGGGGGTTCTCTTTTTGGACGACGCAGCTGGCCTCGAAACACACCAAGGCCGCTCTGCATTCACGTCTCATATGCGCCCAGAATCCACGGACTACGCCGTGCTCGTAAACAACGGATTGGCATCCGTGCGTCCGTCGTCATTGGCCCGTCGGCTGTCTCTGGTGAGCCCTGCCTCTCTGTCACGATATCGGACATGCTCTCTCCATGTGGTCCTGTCTGATGTTGCCCGGCATGCGCAGCTCTCTTTCCTTCCTTTTTTCTTTTTCCCCTTTTTTTACCCTTTCCTTTCCTGAGACTTTTTTCCTTCCCTGCTGCACCCCTTGCCTAGAGGCGTACCAATCAAGCGGCATATACATAGTAGTAGAGCGGATCTGAAACGGGGCAGGAGAAGGGGGATGATATTCTTTTCCTCCACCCTACTATGTACAGAGTAAGCCCTGGAACAACCCCCCCCCCTCTGGCATAGACGAGGCGGCAGGGGCATGGCTGCGAATCACACAAGACTGCAGGTAGCAGGAAAAGAGGCTTCAAATATGCCAGCAGCCCCAATTCAAACCACAACTGTGCTCGTACTCGTACACAGAACTGCATGTAAGATACTATACATAGTATACGCCCGTGCACCGCGTCCCCCTGTTCTCGAGCGAGATACGATATTCTCTTCAGGTGCGAGATATCTTACAAATCGTAGGTGATGCCGCCCACTTCCCCCCTCCCCTTCCCCTTCCGATCTACAATGCCGTGCTCGTCCCGCCGTGTCGGCCCCAGAGGCACGCAATAATAGCATCCTAGATATATATAGGCTCGCTCGAACACGTTACGGAGCAGCGGGATATGATACACGATCCTTGAGCTGACTTGGGGCTGATTGGCTGTCAGGCGAGTCAGCTAGGAGCTGCTGCATATTCGTAATTCGGTCACTTATCACTGCCTCCATCTGTGGCACGTCATCCCTTCTTGGCTCCGGCGAATGAAATCACAAAACAGAGCAAGCTGCAGAGCCCCACGGGGCCAGCGGCCGGCTGCCCAAAGACACACCTCGATGCCACGCCCTCGTATCTTACATACTCCGTAGTACGGGTCTTGTGCACAAATCCTGCTGATTGGCCCAGGTGGCCCGTTCACCACCGCAGCTCGGATACGCAAGAACAACAAGCCAATCTTGAAAAAAAAAAAGTGCTCGATTGGCCAGTATTGGGAGTAGTGAACATCGGGGGTTGGAGAGGAGACAATAGAAACGACGATAGAAACAAGCAAGCAATCCGAAATGGGTAACAAGAGCTAAACACCAGACATCGTAAACCAACTCCGATCCTGGCCGTCCAATAATTCACATCCCATACCTTCCGGCTCTTGCTGAAACAATACGGGAACGGCAGTAAAATAGGAAATAGCAAATAGCACACACAACAAAACAGGGCGTCAGAAAAGACCCAAAACAAGGCAAAAATGAATAAAAAAAATAAAGACCCCGGACTGTACCAACTATCCCCTCACCTCTCGTCCCATAAACTTCCGCTTGCCATTCGGTTCTCTTGCTGGCGTCGTCTTCCACAACCCGGACCCGAATGAGCGGCTCCATGCGAACTTCTCCGCCCGCCAGCCTTGACCGTTGCTCCTGTCTCCGGAACCAGCTTGTCTGCCTGTCTTGGCCATGGCTTTGCCTGCCTTCTCCGCCTCTTGGAGGAACACCGCCGCCTTCGCCTTGTAATCCGCATGCTCGGCCTGTTGGCCAATTACCTGCATCCACCATAGCTTTGACGCAATCTGTGCCCGGAGAACCGTCAGCCGCATGTTGTCACGGACGTCGTCCAAGGGCAGTAGCCCCCCGTCCAGAACGGCCCGGGCGTCCTTCATAACGCTATCGACCACGCCTTCCTTGAGGACCTGAGTAGCGCGGCTGGCGACGCTGTAGACCGTCTGGCCAGCATGCTTCATGGAATCCATGGCGTCGGCCAGTGACGCTGCTGCCGACGCTGCTGCCGACGCTGCGCTCTGCACCACATCTTGCGTCGTTGGTAGATGATCGGCCACCTGATCAATGTAAGGATGGACGATACCCTCAGCGTGGACGGCGGCATCCCGCCAGGTGTTGGCAACAGTCCGTGCCGAGTCCAGCCACATTTCAGCACCGATTTCTAGCGCTCGTAGCAGCGTTGGCTTGCCAAAGTCGACAGCAAAGGTCTCGTTGATTTTCGGTCTCCGTGTGGTGACGATAGAAACGTTCATAACGCCATATGCGTCCTTCTTATTGATCTCGATAATGATGCCTTCGTCTGTCGTCGACAGTCTGGACTTGAGAAGCTCCTGGCCACGCCACACGTCAATGTCAATTGCGCCCTTTGCCAGCCATGTCGTCTTTGTACCAGAGGGCACCTTGACAAGTACTTCATGGTTGCTATATACGTGAATAGAGCAGCCTGTTCTCTTGATCTCGCTTTTCGAAGGCGAGGCACTGATCTGCCGATTGGCCCGGTCGGTCAAATACCCTCCAAACGGAACTGCAGAGCTGCTTGCCTCCGAGACTTGGAGCTGGACTGTCGTCGTAGATGTCAGGCTGATCGTGACAGTCGGTGTCAGAGAGGGAACAACACAGGCCGACGTGGACGTAGTCGCCGATGAAGAAGCACTGGGGAACGAGCCGGCTGCTGTGCCCGTGACAGACGACGACGGCGAGGCTGACATGGTGGCAGCCACAACGGACTGGTGGCCCGCGGGTGTAGCGGACATGAAGGGGATGTACAGGATAATGTAAGACCACATCAACGCGCTGATGGCCGCAATAGCCAGCGTAAACAGACGGCCGACACCGAGCTGCCCGCCAATGTCTCCTGCTGTACGGGACAGCTTCGTGCGAGAGTAGTTTCCCTCGCGGAGGAAGCGCACAGCCGTGGCCGCACCGGCTAGATATCCCTCCTCGAGTAGATCGTCCACCGAGACACGGGTCACGCTCTTTGACGGTTCGTGCAAGCCGGTCAGATAGGCCAGGTTTCTGTTCATCTGGCGGGCGTCGATGTTGAGGAACGACACCAGGTCGATAGGCAGGCGTTCTGGGACGATGAGGTGTTCCGGATCACGCGACTCTAGACAGAGATGCACTGCTGCCTGGTCCACAAAGTCTCGCCAGCGGCCGGTGCCCACCGGCCGCGAGAAGGACTGTGCGTGCGAGATGAAGATGGACGGGACGGCATGCCGGGTCATGAACTCCCAGGCGGCATTTCGCGTCTTCTCGGCCCGGTCGTCGTCGTTGCCAGACACGTAGAAAACGGCAACGTGGGGCAGCGACCATTGGGGACGCACCACGGAGCCGTGAGGGGAAAACACGGACACATAGGTCTTCTCATTTTCTAGCTTGATCGAATATACCGTGTCGTTGGTCGAGGCTTCGTCAAAGACCGTCTCGTCCGCCTCGGTACAGCGTTCGACCTTGATATAGTAGTCGGACACCCCCATGAGCTGGATCTCGTCAATCTCGGGGACTTTCGATGAGCCAAAGGAGGAGATGGGCATGATGTTGTAGATGCCGGGGGTCGAGCTATGGTTCTCAGACCCCGGGCTGGATCGGTTGTGCGAGGCGGATGCCAGCAGAGCGGACGAGATCTTATACATGATGTCGTTGTATCCGGCCTCGCTGCCGACATACAGAACCTTTAGAGGCTCACGCGTCGACAGACAGTAGTGCGACATGGTCTGGCGGATGGTGGCGGCCAGACGCCGTGGCGGGTCCGTGATGTGCATGGCGCCGGCAATGGCAGCCGACTCCACCTCGCCAAAGTCTCGGATTGTGTGCTTGACTGACACCTTGTCGAGGCAGATGTCGTCGGACTCGCTGAACTCTATGGAATGCACGAGGGGTGTGGAGCCGCTGCCGTCCCCGGACGAGTCATACTCGAGGTTGGAAAGGGACTGTGTCGAGGGGCTGCCGAGGACGTGCTCTGCGTATTGGATGGAGTCGGTCTGGGAGGATCGGCGGTCCGCAGGGCCATCTTCTTGGCCGTTTCGGACGGCGTATACGCGGCTGTGGCTGGGGGTGGTGGCCGAGGGCTCGTTGTCGGCCTCGTTCTCGTCATTCTCAGACGCGCTCTCTTCGCCCACGTCGTCGTCGTCGTACCCGGCATCGTTGCCGCTGAGGCTGTGGACGTCGTCGACGCGGGGATACACGTCTAGTGAGTCGGCAACGGAGTCGGTGCCTCTGCCATCCTGACTCTCACCGTCAGTGCTGCTGATCAGCTCGTAGGCCGAGTCGGCCAGGCTGCTGGTCTCGTCAGAGACGCCAAAGGGCACCGTCGTGTCCATCGTGGCAGGAGAAGAACCGGAGGTGACCCAGTGGGCCAGCAAACGACTGCCTTCGGGAGTGGGGAAACGTAGTGTGCTTGAGGCGGTGGAATTTGTGTTGGCAGGTGACGGAGACCAGGATGAAGAAGAGGAAGAAGAAGGAGGAGGAAGGGCGTGAGGATGACGGGGAGACTGGATGGTATTGGAAGGTGGCCGGTGGAAGGAGCCAGTCTTCTCTTCCATAGCTGAATTAAATGGTGAAAGAAGGAGGGGAAGAAAGAGAAACACCGTGTCAGCCTGTTCTGTAGATAGGGTCACGTCATATTCACTGCCAGCTTATACCGGTGCAGCAAGCGGGGTAGAGAGGGATGGAGCAGAAACAGTGAATGGACGGTCGGGACAAGAGCGAGAAGGGACGTGGTGACGGAGCAGAGTCGAGCGGCGAGAAAAGCGTCAACATACAGAAGCTATCCAGGATATGCCCTCGACCGATGAGGT
Source organism: Grosmannia serpens (assembly GCA_029299595.1). Taxonomy (NCBI): domain Eukaryota; kingdom Fungi; phylum Ascomycota; class Sordariomycetes; order Ophiostomatales; family Ophiostomataceae; genus Grosmannia; species Grosmannia serpens. Next base: position 43,869 of record JANSMH010000126.1, read on the forward strand.
TGCCCGTGTCAGTGGCTGCCTGCCTTGTTCGGCGATGGATGGGAAGGTGGGGCAGCGGACACCCTGCGATAAGCAGCGAGGCCAGAGGCAGATCGGAGGTGGAGCCCTGGGTTGTTTCCGGACAACAACAGAGAGGATCGAGCAGAGAACGAGGATGGAAGCGGTGCCGACGTGCACTGCGAGTCTTGGGTTGAGATGGACGAGAGGAAGCAGGGTCGCGGGAAGTGGAAGGGGGAATGGCACGAAACGAGGATGAGCCGGAGAGGGATAACAAAGTGTGGCAGCTGACCAGCGTTACTGCTTGAGCTATTAGCGGGAGATAGCCCTATCAGAGCGATAATAGCAGTCGCGACGGCGGGAGGTGGGGTAATAATGGGCATCGCTGCAGTTGTGGTGAGGGGCAAACTGCCCGTCAGGCGTCCGTGGTGCTGCCTAAGTCGGAGCAACGCTGAGGACGCTCACTCGTGGTGTATCTTACGCGTATCGAGCACATTGTGCGCGCACAACAAAAACCACTGTGTGTATAAAATTACTCAGGGCAAAGCGGTGCCTGGACGTCACATGACGAGCGCCAGACAGACGGCGATTCTGGATTCTGGCCAAACGAGCTTGAATGCTACCTTGCCAGTCCAGCCTCGCCGGTTCTGTCAGCTACGGATACGGAGTAGTCGGAAGACACGGGCACTGACAGCCAGCCCAGCCCGCCTTGCTTGGCGCCGCGCCTTATATGTGCCCAGCTTATATTGCTGCTGGGCTGCATCAGGCCGGACGCGTCAACGGATACTACTCGTCTGTATGTACATAGTACGGAGTATCGTATATAAGGAGGGGACGCGTTGTCTGGCACCGAAAAGAACTCCATGCACACTGGTCAGGTGCTTCCCAGGGGCCCCTGCCCTAGGTCGTTTCAGGCTGGGAAACAAGGCAGGGGCTCGGGGAAAGGGGTTACAGAAAATAGCTACTGTGTACATAGTAAGATACGGAGTACATGTTCTGCAAACGTATTCCCGATCTTGGAGCGGCCCACTATCTAGTCTGGCCAATAGATGGCGTTTCCCCTGAATTCCTTCCTCTTCTGACAAGGATGGAAGGCAAGAGCGAAAGGAGAGAAGGAGGGGGGGGAATGAGAGGAAACTGTTAGACGCCATGTTCACGATACTAAATACAATTTCGTCACGGCTTCAATCGCTCTCTGCGTGGCACATTTCAGCTGTTCCCCTGCTCGCCCACCATACCCCTCTCTTTCAGCCTCCCCTTGTCATCCAACGACACTTCTGAATCCTCCACAGCCCCGGACGCGCTGCAGAAGCCGGGTTCAAGACTATCTTACCATGTATGCGCGCAACCAAAGAACCTACGAGCAGTACTTGCCTATCCCACATGAATATTACAAGCAACCACATCGTTTTGAAGCAGGCTGGGGATGATTGCTGATCCTTTCATTCGCCCTAGTCCAACCTCCTTTATTGCAATTTATCCCCTGTCCCCTTTTCGCTCGTAGCTGGCTGTCCCGTTCCCACCCTTTTCTGTTACGAGCACTCGTCTGCTTTTCCGGCCTCCCAGACCCGCAGAACGCAAAGAAGGAACGAAAAAAAGAAGCTTGCTCCGGAGCGCATCTTAGGATACCTCCCACGCGAAATCTGGTTGCCACGAGCACAGCCGCCTTGACGGATAGCCCTGGACCACCTTTCGACCCGTTAATTTGGATGACACATTTGGGAATAGGCACAGAACCGCTATTCCAGCCTCTCCTTCTCATGCCGCCCGCCCTCTTCGACCCACAATCATGACCAGACCAGATATTATTCGCGCCGGTAAGTACGGAGTGCATTCCCTACTTTCACGGTATGGGGCCATTGCCCTGCTGCCTTCCACTGTCCTTCCACCCGTTCCTGCGTCCAGCCTGGTATTTACCCACTCCTGTTTTCTCCTGCGCCCCCCTTTGTGGCTGGGATGGAGAAATACATTCCTTTCTTTCGTGGCGCCAGCTTGCTGACCTTTTGTTTCAACCTCGCCCGTGCACTCTACGCGGCTCAGACTCTATAGACCTCCAGGATCCTGATGCGCCCTCCGCCAAGGACCATTCGCGACTGAGATTCCCGCCTGAGCATAGGTCCGTTGACTCCTCGTCCTCCTCTTCCTCCTCCGCGTCGTTCGCCGCCCGATCGCCTGCCAGCTCGCTGCACAACACCTACATCTCTCCGCACCAGGCCGAAACACTTCGCGAAGTCGCCGCGGAAACGGCTGAGGAAAGGCGCATATCGTGGAACGGCGCCGAGCTCAACGACACCTACCTATATAGCACAGGTCTGGCTGCTGGCATCGCAGACCCTCGCAACTCACCGCAGCCTCGAACTCAGCTGCAGGTCAACATGGCCGCCGCCAACCAACAAGACGACCTGGCAGTCGCTCAGAATGGCGGCGCCGCCGGCGCAGAAGTCGTCGAGGAAGACATCGACGATGGCGATGAGGGCTTGGACGACGACGATGACGACATGATGGACAAGATTTCCAGCTCGCCGTCCATAGAAGATGGTGGGTACACCTGGGGAGCTCTGCTCTCTGTTTCCTTACCTCCTACTCCACCCCTGATTCTTCGCGATGCCGTGCTTCCCCTGGGCACATTTTCACCGGCAGCATCGGGCGACAACCCGCTAGTTGCGAGTTGCCCGATTATTGCGACGGCAGCAGATTGTAAAAGTACCTGGCTGGTAGTACCGGCGTATGGCAACACCGCCCTCTTACAATGCAAGGCATCTGCCGCTTCTCGTTGTAGACCTCCTCGCCGTGATGAGGATGCAGAGAATGCCAGACTGCTCCAGAACGAACAACATTGCGGCTCAAACGACGAGACGTTACTGGAGTCCGAAGCGGGCAATTTCTGCACACCGATGACAACTGGGATACAAGGAGGACGATGTGGGAATGCAGGCCAAGTGGATAGATCGAAGGCGAACTACGCTGAAGCCAGCGATGCTGTGTCGGGAATTCCTTATGACTGTAGTGACAGTGATGATGATGAAGATGACCTCTTATTTTCTGGCGTGGAATCGAGATTCGTGGATTCAGGATGGGATGGCGCTTGCTTACACAACACAGAGGACATCGATTTTGAGTTCGTTTACGCATTACACACGTTTGTGGCCACGGTCGAAGGGCAAGCAAACGCGACAAAGGGAGACACGATGGTTTTGCTGGACGACAGTAACAGCTACTGGTGGCTGGTACGGGTTGTGAAAGACAGCAGCATTGGTGAGCCCATCCTCTGTTTTCCTCACAATCTATGTGGCTGCTTACCATCCTACCAGGCTACCTTCCTGCCGAGCATATTGAGACACCCACCGAAAGACTTGCCAGGCTGAACAAGCATAGAAACATCGATGTGTGTGACAGCATGGCGTAGACTAATCTGAAGGAGACTTTCTTTGCTGACTGGTTCCTAGCTGTCAGCCACGATGCTCGGCGACCAGGCGGAAAAAGTGAAGAACCCCATACGATCGGCGATGCGGAGGCGGAAAGCGAAAAACGTCACCTTTGCGGCGCCCACGTACGTTGACTACACCGAGATTGAGTACTCTACCGACGAGGAAGACATGGAGGCCGAGTACTTTTCGCAAAAGCAACAGGTGCAGCAGCAGCGACAACTAGACGATCAAGACCAGCAAGAAAAACAAACCACGGGCCAGGAGCCGAAGGACGACGACGACGACGACACGGCGAAGGTACAGCCTCTCAAACCCCGGACGCCGAAGGAGAATGGCCAGGGGGACACGGACGACGATGTGGCAAACGGTGGCAAGGGCTTGATAAGAACCAGCGAAGACATTTTCGTGGCATCGAAATCGGAGACACCGGGACCTACAAAGACCAAAGACGGAACCGTCCGAGACTCCTTCTTCAAGGACGACACGGTGGAGACAAAGAAGATCACGTTGACACCGAACCTGCTGAGGGACGACAGCGCGCCGCGGGCATCGTCCGAGGCAAAGGACGCGAAGCCACGGGCGAGCCTCGACCGTCTCGAGAAGGACATCAACAGCGTGCTCAACAAGGACGACAAAAAGAGGAAGGACAAGAAGGAGAAAGAAAAGAAGCCAGGCGCCTTCCGCAGCTTGTTCTCCCGGAAAGACAAGAAGCGGAGCGAGTATGACGACGAAGACAGCTCTGGCAAGCGGTCGATGGATACTGCCAGCATAGAGAAGGACTACGAAGACGGGGACGACCAGTCGCTAGAGAAGTCGAGTCCAAGCTCGACTGCCAGCCCGCAGAGACAGCCGAGCAAGCTGCAGAAACAGAATTCTCAGGGCCAGTCAGCAGAGACATCGCCGACAAGAGGGCCGTCTGTTTCCAGCTCTGTGCCTAGAGAGATTGGTAGGGCCGCCGCCTCGTCCATTGGTTCTTTTGACGCAGCATCGGAAGCCAGACCGAACAATGTTGACCATGTACCTCCAGCTACCATGCGGCTCATCGAGCCGGAACACGAGCACGAGGACGGCCAAGAGTACGCAGGGAACGGCCGGCTTCTCGCGAGCTCGATGGCCAACCCGACAGCATCTACGAGGACGGAAGACAGCCGGCCGCCGATGGCCAAGGCAGCGGCCACACGCACAGCGCTCGACGAGTTCGACTCGGACTCGGACGACGAGTCTGCAGCGGCACCGCAGCGACAGGCGTCGGTGGACGAGATGAGCCGACAGCAGCAGCAGCAGCAGCAGCAGCAGCAGCAGCAGCAGCGACAGCTGCAGAGACAGGCGAGCGGCCATTCTGCAAACAACAGCAGTCTGGAGGCAGAGAGGGCAGCCAACGGCTCGGCAATGCAGCTCGAGCGGCTGTCGGAGTCACCGATACAGGTGTCGCCGGTGCACTCCAACAATCCGCCACCGCTGATGGTGGACACGATGAGCCAAGACGGCCGCTCGTCGCCGGTCTCGTCGCCGTCGCCATCGCCCGAGCTCATCGAGGCAGAGGACGACTCGGCCACCCATCACGCGCAGGACTCCATCACGACGTCGACGTCGACCACCACAGCCAACACTGCGACGTGGAACGACGACAGCCTGAGGGCGTTCTTCGACTCTGGCACGGATATTCGCGACCTTCTCGTTGTCGTGTACGACAAAACCGACATCGCACCAGACGGGTCCGACCATCCTATGGCAGGCTCTCTGTTCCGGGAGCAGACGGCCAAGCTGGCTGAGATCACCACCGTAAGTGCCGCCCTGTGCTCGTGTGTCCGTCGCTGGAGAGAGATGGCCTGCTAACCGGGACAGCAACTGGACAACATGCTTGGCGACTGGCTGGCTCGGAAGCAACGGCTTCGAGGAAGCGTATGATGTTCTTGCAATACTGGCTACTTGCGACGTTTTAGGTTCTGGCTTTCTATCTATTCCCCAGCCTCATGGAGTTCACTCATTTGACCCACTTTTTCTTTTATCTCTTTCTTTTCTCCGTTCTCTTTTCTTCTTTCTGTAGTTGCATCTGTACTTCATTGGGCAGCCGTATTATGTTTTCATTAACGATTGAGGGTTGATCTCCTGTTTGCTATTCCTATTCTTGTTTTTTTTGTTGTTTTTTTACTTTGGTTTGACTACCCTAGGGATGGCGTTATTTCGTGCATAGATCTGCCCGAAAAGTCGTGTGTCCTTCCAGGCAACATTGTATGTTTTTCTTCTTCTTGGCCACGGCCGGCACTTTGACGGGAGGAAAAGAAGCGGGATGTGCAAAGGGGGACACAAGCCGCGCACTGCTCGCACACATGCACACATATATCCAAATACAGTTGCGCAGCCACCGCACCAGCGCACTGGCTGGGACACAGTAGACAACTTTTCTTGCCTTGGCCTCCGCAGGTTGGTCGGCCCTTTTTTTTCCTTCTTTTTTCTCGCACTGGCGCACATCGACAGACGTCACATCTCGAACGAGCAGCCCGTCGGCGTCCTGCGAGATCGGGGTGCGACCCTTGTTTCTGTGGACCGCGACCGCGCCTCAGAGAGCTTCCAACGACCTCGTCTGAGTAACTGGCCTCCCTTTTCAGCTTTGCCCCCGCCGAGCCCAACGAGGACAATCGATGGGGAACCCTCGCTCTTCACATTGTTGTTGGCCCGGAACACGCGTACAGAACACCAATGTCTCCGTCACCGCGACGAGGAAAACGTTACATCAGGGTGTCAGGGTAGGCCAAGTCGTCGGCTTCCACCCGTCTTCGCCAACCTCTATGACGCAAGACCTTGACCGAGAGGAACACCGCAGACGCCAGCGCAGTGCCGACATCCTGTGCCGGTCGATCTCCGGTGGCCTCCCGTCTCTGCACTGTGTCCCCAGACGACCTCGCATGTATACACACGTGTATGCGTATATATATGCTGGCCATCTCCCTCGTTTTCGTCCGTCTTGACTCAACCAGCACTACCGGCTCCCAGACAACCCACTCGCTACCTCTTTGCCATAAAAACAAAAAGCCCCCCCCTTCCCTCGTTTGGACTGTCGCCATGAAGCTCCTCAGCCCCGTCACGGTCACGCTGCCCCTGATGGGCGTTGCTGTTTCTGGCTTGGCACCTCGACTGCCCAACCTGCCGGTAAACGCAACGTCCACTGCCACGGTCACCCATACTGTCCGCCCCAGCAACAGCGCCAGCTCCAGCTCCAGCTCCAGCTCCAGCACCAGCACCAGCACTTCTCCCTCCGTCACGTTCGGCCCCACGCCCACGTCCTGCGACCTCCGCTTCTGCGCCAACGGCACGTCGTACTGCGAGTACTGGGGCGGCTACACGTCGTTTGATATGAGCCTCAGACGTCCGGTGCCAGGCGAGACGTTCACCGCGTTTGCCCTGTGCAGCGGAACAACCAGCGCCAACCTGAGCAGCGTGACACTCACCACGCCCGTCCGGACCAGCACCTTTAGCAGCAACGGGACTGGCAGCTTCACGACAAGCACACGCACCGGCCCCGTGACCATCACATTCGGCTCGGGTGAATAGACGGGGATTATCATGAGGAAAGCTTCCGGCGGAAAGTGTTGGGGACGCGGAGGACCTGAGAGGGATGAGAACAAACACAGGCGCGACCGATCTGGCCAAGACGTGCTTGCAAAAGACAGCCCTAGACAGTACCCCGTTTTGATTAGAAGAAAATCAAGCCCGGCAATTGCACTGGACGTTTTGTGCCGTCCCACTTGTGACGGTTGTGATCTGTCCATATTCGTTGTAGACCCCGGAAAAGTAAGCATCTCCCGACGACGTCCATGGCGCCGACAAGACACTGTTTTCAGATAGACGGCAAGCAAGGGTGATCCTCTGAAAACACGCTGTAACATTACCAAAAAGAAAATCCAAAATAAGAAACTAAACCATGCAGTTCCAAGTTACCCGTAGACCTGTTCCTCCTTCCATCTCGTCCCATTATTATTGGGTCTCACCCAAAACGCCGCGTGCCAGAGGTGCTGCACATCCATCAGTATTCCAGTCCCCCACCGTAGCCCGAGCCGCGCGCCAGCGCTGCCCGGTCCTGGCTCTCCCGTGTCAACTGCTCGCTGCTCTGGCGTCGGCTAAGGCTCTTGTCAGGTGCGTCCTCGGAGACGCCCTCTTCTTCCTCCTCTCCGTCCTCCTCGTACTCAGAAGGCAGGCCGGTGTACATGGCTGTTCCGGACAGCAGGTCCGCGGGCTCGTCCTCGATGCGATGCACGTAGTAGGCGGCTAGCAGTACGGTGATTCCGCCCAGTGCCATGACCACGGAAATGCTGCGGTCGCCGGGGGTGCCGCGCGGCTTTTGCAGAAACTTGAAGATGATGCTCGAGCCCACTGTAGCGATCATCTGCGGCGCAGCGATGGCCATGTTGTGAATGCCCAGGATGACGCCGGCCTGATCGACCTCTTCCTCATCGCTGTCTAGATCCTCGCCGATAGGCCCGTCTCCGTTGAACTGCCTGGCCAGCGCCTGCTGCTGTTTCTGCTGCTTCTGTGCTCGGATCCGCACGTCGCGGCGGCTGATCTCAGCACTTATAATAGCCCACGGTGCCCACAGCGTCAAGGCCCAGGTTATGCCCACCAGGCCGATAAGCGTAGTAGCTGCTGCCACGCTGCTCACCAGCACAGTGCAGGACATGCTCCCAGAAAAGAGCAGCAGCGAGAGCATCCAGGCGCGGCGCAGGGTGAGGCCCGGAATGACCAGGTAGTCGAGCCAAGACTTTGAGGGAGGGGCATCTGCATCGGAAGCCATGGCCTCACGCTCCTGCTGCTGCTGATCTTCCACGGCAGGACGAGCATCGTATGTTGGCGCGATGAAAAAGGGAAGAAAGACGTTTGTGCACAGGCTCGTAATGGAGTAGACGAGCAGGGCAAATGTGCCGACGCGGGTGGCCTCCTCGTAGAGTCGGTCCAGCTGCTCAGGCGTCATGTGGGGGTTCTCCTGCAGGAACGGCTCGACGTAGATCTCGCCAATGTACGAGGAGGTATAGAAGAGCATGGGGAAGAAGCCGACCCAGGCGCAGAACTGCACGGTGCAGACCCGCTTGATCTGGGGCGGCAGACGGCGGATGGAGACGAAGATCTGCTTGAAGAACGCGATGACGCCCTGCTGGTGGCTGGCCGAGGCAGATAGGGGGCCGTCAAGGCGAGGGTCGCGCTCGTGGATGACGAGGCAGCTGATAGCTATGGTCGATCCGAGGGCGATGCTGGCGATGGCACACAGGTCTTTGAACTGCGTGTCGCCGAGCCACCAGAGGAAGGTGGGAAGGTTTGCGTAGCCGGCCACATAGCCGATGATGTTGCCGACGCCGGTCATGCGACTGGCCATGGAGTTTGCGGCCTCTGTGTTTGAGGGAGAGAGCGGGAGTGAGCAGAGGTTGTGGGGGAGATAGAGAAGAAGAGAGGTCTACAAACACACCTTGCTGATGAGCCGGGGCACAGTCGACGATAAAGGCCCTGATTGCTGCTTGGACTGCGGAGGTCAGCCTGGGGGTGAGGAAGAGGAGGGAGAGAGGGAGAGAGGGAGAGAGAGGTGGTGAAAAGAGGAAGAAGGCTGGAAAGGGAAAGGAAGCGGAAAAGCGGACAAGCGGACAAGCGAAAGCGGAAAGAGCCAGGAGAGGAACGCCGGGACAGAAAGAGAAGGAGCGACACGCGCGCCAGGTGACGGCCTACCGGTGTTGATGGCAAAGTCGAGCACGTAGACCCAGAAGACGGCGACGACGATGACGGCGGTGCGGACGCCGCCCGAGGTCGGGTCGGCGCCAAAGACGGCGTGCAGGGTGCCGGCGACGGTCTCGCGGGTCCAGGCGAGGCACAGGAGCGACACGATGGTGGCGGCGGCGCCGCCCAGCATGAACGGCTTGCGCTTCCCCCAAGGGAGGCGGCAGCGGTCGGAGAGCATGCCGACGTACGGCTGCACCAGCGTGCCGGTCAGCGGGCCGGCGATCCAGACGAGCGCCATGAGCGACTTGCTCAGCCCCAGCGACAGGAGGAACGGCGACCCGTTGGACAGCTCGACCGACCACGCGATCTGCAGCCCGCCGATGCTGAGCGTCAGCAGCATCATGTACCACACCGACCGCGTGCGCTGCCGCCGGTCCTCCGAGTCACCCTCGAGGTCCACGTGGTCGTGGGCGCTGTCCGAGTCAGCCGAGCCGCCGGCGAGACCGTGGCCGCGGTCGGGGTCGTGGTCGGGGTCGTCGTGGCGGCGGTGGTGGTGGCGACGCAGCCCGTCCGCCTCGCCTGCCGCGAGACGGGCCTCCATGTCGGCAGGGAGCAGCGAGGCGTGCTCGCCGTTGTCGGGAGCCCGGACCTGGTCGTGGCTGTCGGATCCCGCCACGCCTGACGACGTCTGCTCACAAGAGGGCATGGGACGGGACGGAGAAAAGGGAGGGAGGTTGTCGTCTGCGGAGCCTCCCGAGAACAAGTCGATGTGCAAAAGGTAATGGGCCCTGTCCGTCTTTCACTGTGGACGAGGTCGCTGCATTCAGGTGGGAGAAGAACGGGCAGAAAGGATGTAGAGCGTAGAGTTAGGCTCCGGAACGGTCTTGCTGCTGCGGTCCAACGGCAGGTGGTCTTTGCTTGTTGTCTCATGCGGAATCGCGGGTGACCAAACCATACGAGTGAGAGGAGAGAGCTCCAGACGCTAAGTCATACGGCGGCACCGGCTTCTCCACAACAGCTCTGCTTACAGGCGAATGACGGCAGTTACATAGCGCTGCACCAACGCTGCAGCAGGGATAAATCTATTTCATTTCACCGTCGCCTACGAGGCGCCATGTCGCGGGTATCAGGCTCGTAGCCCCATCAAATAACAAGAGTAAAAGATACTACAGAGCTACCGCCTTTCCTTTCCCACTCGCACGCTTGAAGGATGCCAATATTATGACTCGTCGATCTTGTTGATCTCTGCCCGCGCTTCTTCCCACGTCTCCTTGTTCTCCTTTGCCCATTCGATCTGGCTCTTCGCGTAGGCAATCTGCAAGGCGTCTTGTTAGCATCGTACGCCGTTGGGTTGGCCGTTGGGTTGGACCGAGAAAAAAGAGGCCCCCCTCTGCCTTACCATGTAGCGCTTCAGGTCGTCCTCCTTCTCGTGCTGGAACCGCTTCAGGTCGTGCAGGACGCTGGTGCTGGCGTCCTTGACGTCTTGTGCCGATGCCACCTGGGCCTGCTCCAGCTGTGCAATAGACTCCCGCGTTTTCGTGATCGTGTCTCGGCGCGTTCGCTCTGGGTCCACGTCCACGACGCCCTGCACGGCATGCCGCAGCGGCCCGAAAATCTTGTTGGTTATGGAGCTGCTGCTCGGCATCTTCCTGTGCCCCTGCGAAGGCGCGCTGCGCTCGGGTGGCCCGTTCTTAGCCGATGGCACAGACGAGTAGTCGCCGTGTGTCGGCGGGAAATCAGAGTCGATCGATGCAGTGTCCTCCTGGCTGCCGTCCCTATGGTGCTGCCTCCCTCCCGGAGGATCCCGGGCACTGTTCGATCGCCGTGGCGGCTGGATCTGCTGGCTGCCGCTGAGGTAGTGGTCGATGCGCCGCGCTTCCGCCTCGCTCCGCTCCAGCTGGTCCAGCAGCGCGCGCTTCTTGGCAAGATCGTCGTTGGTCATCTCCTGCTGCACCCTCTTCAGAATCCGGTACCGAAGCACGTTGCGTACGACGCCTGCAAACTGCGCATGTTCCCGCATTGGCTCCGCAAAGCTGGCTCCGAGAGACGTGGAGAGCTCCTCGGTCGCAATGTATGACGAGTCCACAGCCTGCCCGACTCGCTCGATGGCCGGCCCAAGCGTCGGTGCCTGCTCCGAGAGTGCAAAGGCGTTGTATCGGGCGCCGAGCTCGCACAGGTCCGACGCAAGAGACGACAGGTGGCTGAGCGTCCGCCGATTGACCTTCTCCATCGGCCCCGTGAGAAGCTGCTCGAGCTCCTTGATTGAAGACTCATAGGACGTGAAGTAGGGGTCAAGCTCCTGCTCGCTGAGCTGGGCCGACTCTGGAGGGAACCGCGCGACCGAGCTGTCGATGGCAGGTGCGCTTATCCCAGCCGAGACTCTGAGCCTGGCCGAGTTGGCTGGTATCGGTAGGTAGTTGTGTGCTGGCGTCGGGTTCGCGGGATTCAACGGAGGTGCTTTCAGAATCGACTTGGGAATGGATGCTATCGGATATGAGTGTAGTACCTCGTTCTGTATGGACGCGAAAGTCAGTACCCGTTCACCTGCAAAATATATACCCCGCAATAGGTCGGAGAGAGCGTACCCAGCTGGCATTGGGGTCGAGAAAGCGCCACCAGACGCCGTCCATGCGAATCTGCTCTGCCCTCCGGCAACGGTTCAAAAAGACTGCCAGCATGCGCTTCCGTAGATCGATGATCTGCTGGTCTTGTTTCGCGTTCGTCGGGTTCGCCGCGTAGTCGGCCATGGTATGCTTTTCTGGTATTGGGGGGATGATAAGAGTCGGGTGCAGTCGCGTCAGAGCCTCGCGCAAAGAGGCAAACTCTGAGTATCGTCTTCGCACCTCAAGATCCTACTGACGCTTAGCTTCTTGTTCGGTTCGGCGCGTCGAAAAAATACTCACTCCTGTCCGGATCGTGTACACAATATACCGTCCGCTGTTTTCCAGGCTCTTTCCAGCATCTACAATCAGAATAGGCGTTTCGGGGTTTTCGTAGAGTATTTGCTCGATGCGGCTGTCGTAGCCACCCGGCTTCCGCTTGGGCTGAAGTTCGCCGTGTGCCTGTGCAGCTTCTTCCTCGTCGCTATCGCCATCGCTCGGCGGCTTGGCATAGCCCGGAATGATATCCGGTTCCTCGTCGGTGGAGTTCGTATCGTACCGGGCATCTGGAGCAGACATGCTCAGAATTCAAGTCTGCAAGACAAACGCGAGAAGAAGGTAGAGGCACTCACGGCTATCGGGAGACGACGGAGCTACAGACGACTCGAACGAGTCCCTCCGATCAAAGCTGCTCCCGTAGGGATTGTTGTCCTCGTCGTTCCACATGGTAGAGATGCGCTGCGCAGAGAAGCAGACAGGCGTGTTTTAAGCGGAACTTCCCTCCAAGAACAGGATACCGCAATTTCCCTCACCACAATGCCTAGAACGCGGCCGAACTATATTGAGATGCCGGTGCGCAACGACGGTAGTGGGGGAGGGGCTGGAAACGGAAGCTCGGATTCGCGTGCTAAGAGAAGTCGAGACGATTCTGCAAGCTGCTCGGGATGTTGTAGCACTCTGTTTTCCAGCTGACCGCCAGTTTCGAGAGATAGGAAGCGCAGTAGCAGAGGTAAAGAGATGGCAAAAGGTGTGATCTTGTTGAGGCGGGAGAGTTGCAAGGCAACAGAGCAGTGGAGTATTCTGTTCCCAGCCTCTTGTCGCACCTTCCCACATATGACGACTGGGTCCACTTTTCATCTGCTCCACTCTCACCGAGGCAGCGAAATGTCGGTGCCTTGTTAGGCCTTACGCAATATCTTACAGGCTATCAATTTCCCCAGATCTAAGAAAATAAGTCACTAGATCCACCATTTTCACTCCTTTCGCAGCCTCTAACTGCTTTCTGAATCTCGAAATCGCCAAAACGACACACTGCTGCTTTCATCGTCTAACCTGGTGTTTTCAAGTCTGTGGCCTGGGGGTGTTTGGGCCTTGCTATGGTATTTCGGGCCTGAAAAGCCCAGGTCTGGCGAAGGCCCTGATGCACCCTGTCGAGCCCGCGTCGGAGTTGCTTCAGGAGTGCTTCTAACCATGCTGGTTGGCCTCGCCTCGTCAGCTATCACGTACTTACTACTCGGACTTCTATAGTTGGGGAATCTCTAGGCGGCAGAGTGTTTACCTGCCCAACCTTCTGTCCCTTGTGTGTATCATCTCACTTCGCCGGCCTCTCCGGTCGAATTGTCCTGGTGAAGGCCGCATTCTTTCGCGTGCATCTTTCCAGCCCGGACGCAATGCCTCTGACGAGACACCAAGAGCACTGAGGATAGCAGGCACCAACGATGCAAACAGAGCAAGGCGAGAGGGTTTCTGATCTTGGCCGGTATGATGATACTGTACACTACAGGCCGAGTCAGTTTGATGAACATGTTTTGGGGGGGTTGACATCCGTAGCTGAGCTTACCGGTTTCGGTCTGGGGTGATACTGCGACTTGTTTCTCGTCTTCCCCGTCTAGCTCGGCTGCCGGCGTAGGCACAACGGCGAGATTGATATCCCCGTCTCCTCCGTCTCCTTTCCTCCAAAGCTCGAGAACATGACTCGTCGTGTCTGTGCCGCCTTATGTGTCTGTGTTCTCCATGCTGATGCTTCCGGTCCTCAACTGTCGGATTGCCTGTCGCACAAGTCCGCTCATCCTTGGTTCTATTGTACGAGTTTTTAAAGATGTGTCTTGAATCTTTGAATATGCCGTTGTTCCCGGTAGATGTTTCCGACGGCAAGCACAGTACAGAGGAACCTGCAGAGTGTGAGCGGTGGAGGCCGGTTTTCCTTGTCACAAGACCCAAAGAACCCCGATGATGCCACCGAGATGTCAAAGGCTGTGCAGCTATGACTCCGCGCTCGCAGTCTGTCGGGATAGCCGACTCATTTTGACGGAGGGGATCCCTTACGTTCAATTTCGGGTGGTTAGACACATATGATGCCGAATTAACCGGGTAGGTTTGGGGCGATATGGAGCTTCTTGGAACCATGTTTTGCGTCCACAACATAGGCGATCCTGTGGACTTGCTTGATCTCACCAGTGGCGGTGGTGGTGGTGGGATAATGGACACGATATGCGGCGCATCGAAGTTGAACGGGCGTATCAATGACCTCCGAGGCAGCCCTGGTGGTAGGGGGTGACGTCCAGCTTGGTGCGTCTGTGGCTTTGGAAGCCCATCCCGCTTTGTTGGTGTCGTCGGTGCAGTCTGTGCCGCCTGGCCCCTAGGTGGTGGTTTGAGCGCCGGGCTAGATACCGCCGCCTTTTTGATATGCTGCAGCGGTACAGCTTCAGGAGGACTCTTTGGTGTTGGGCTGGAATCTGGAGACTTCAGTGTAGAAGCATTTGGGATAGTAGAAGAAGCTGGTTCGGTTGTAGCTGTCGGTGGAGGCTTTTGGGGGGAAGCAACAGGACTCGGTTGGCTGCTCTGCATGGGTGACTTGCTCGTGGCCTCTATCGGCTGTTCATCGGAAGTTCTTTCTGGTTGTTGTATACCCGCCTCCGGTTGCTCTTCAGTAGTCCTAGATCGGCCTCTTTTAGGGCGGATCACAAGGCACCAATATACAAAACCTAACAACAACGGAACAACGATGGCAATGAGAACAATCCCGCTCTGCTGTGAGCTGTTATAACAGTTCCACCCTGAGCATCTGGGCGCATCGGGAGCCATATCTCGCTTTCCAATATATTTGGTTTGCGCAAGAAGACTCTTTCTTGTCGATGTGTCGAAGACGCATGAGTAGCGAAGCCGTAGAGGAGGCATGGCACCGGACGTCTTTAAGAGTTTCGTCTCACTTTCGCCTGACAAAATTAAGATTTCGAGTTTGCAAAGCCCAGTCTTGAAATGGTTGCGGGATAATAATGGGGGATAAAAAAGAGAGAAGTCCTTAAAATGAAAGAGGCCATGTTTTGACTCGTGCCATACAAGCAGCTGTTGCTGTTAATATGGCAAGTGCGGCATTCACTTACAAGGAAGCTGCAACCGGCAGGTTACATAAGCAAAAGCCTGCGACGTTGCGAAGATGTCAGTGCTAAACCCCCATGAGCACAAAATTATTTTTCATGCCATTTACCACGAAGTATTACAGAAAAGGGAATCATATACAACGCAGAGGAACACGTACTAGGGTTTTCAAGAGGAGCATGGTTACAAGCGATGCATTCACGACTTGGGAGTGTCATGTGACCATTCATGTGACACATTCGGATGGGGACGCTCCCTTTTTTTGTCAGCGGAGCTAGTTTTGTAGACGTTCGGCAACTTATTTTTACGCCTTGCTCCCATACTTTCAGAATATCATCTCATCGAATTGCGCAACGATCCAGCGAACTCATAGAGCACGATGCAGGCGTGAAGTGACAAGGAATCCGATAATTCGACATCCGCGAGGGACTTGAGGCTCTGTCCTGGCGAGGGCGACCGATTCGACATCACCATCGTTTTATTCGGAGAGACGCGTGTGAGATCGCGCGTTGCAGCGTCCTTTGAATATCCCAAGACGAGTAGCAGAGTCCCTGCGCCATGGCGTCGTCTGCACGGAACGGCCACCACGATGGCGGCGCGAATGGAAGCTCGCACGGGTCGACTTTTGCGGTTCCGGCGAGCAAACGGTTTGTGGATGTGCCGGCGACGATCGACGTGCCGACGCAAGACGAAGACGAGGCGGTCGAGATTGGGCTCGAGAACCTCGTTGACGACCCGACCGATCTCTGCGACCTGTTTGAGAACGAGAACGCGGCACGCACATACTGGATGACGGTGTCTCTCGCGTACGCGAAGCAGGGCAAGATTGAGAACGCCATCGAGATGCTCGTCCGCGGCGGCAACGCGATGCAGAACAACAACCCGAAGGAGAAGCTGAGCATTGTGGCCTGCCTGTGCTGGATGTACCTGTGGAAGAGCAGGCTGGCACCGCGGGTGGCGGCCGAAGGGGCGCTGGTGTCCGAGGCCAGAACGAAAGAATACTACCTGCAGCTGGCGACGTCGTCGCTGAACGAGGCCTCGCGCATCAACCCTGCCTACCCGCCGCTGTTTCTGGCGCGCGGCGTGCTGCTTCTTCTTAGGTCGTCGTTGCAGCAGCCGACGTCGTCGGCGGCCGGGGGCCAGGTGGATGGGGAGAAGGCGGAACTGCTCCGCGCGGCGATGAAGTCGTTTGACGACGCGCTGCGCGTGTCGCAGGGCAAGAACATGCTGGCCCTGATGGGCAAGTCGAGGGCGCTGTACTCGATGGGCAAGTATGCGCAGGCGCTCTCGGGATACCAGGACGTGCTGCGGAAGGCGCCTACTCTTGTGGACCCGGACCCGCGGATCGGCATCGGGTGCTGCTTCTGGCAGCTGGGCTTCAAGGAGGATGCCAAGGCTGCGTGGGAGAGGTGTCTGGAGATCAATGCGGACTCCAAGGTGGCCAGCATTCTGCTGGGCCTCTACTACCTCAACAGCAGCGCGCAGGTGCCCAGCAACAGCCCGGACTTCATCCGGCTCTACAAGAAGGCGATGACGGAGTACACGCAAAAGGCATTCAAGCTGGACAAGAACATGCCGCTGGCGTGTTCCACGTTTGCGGGGTATTTCTTGTCGCGCAAGTCGCTCGCCAACGTGGACTCTCTGGCGCAGAAGGCGATCCAGAACACGGACGTCAACGCGATCGCCAGCGACGGGTGGTACTTGTTGGCACGCAAGGCGCACCTGGAGGGCGATCTGGGCCGGGCAGCAGACTACTACCGGCGGTCGGACGAGGCGCGTGGCGGGACAGAACGAGGCTACCTGCCGGCCAAGTTTGGCATTGCCCAGCTGTCCGTGGTCAAGAACGACCTGGGCGAGGCGAAGCTGCGGCTGGAGAAGATGATCCAGCAGTCGAAGAACCTCGAAGCGATGGCGCTTCTGGGCACGCTGTATGCGGAGGAGGTGTTTGGCAGCGAGCGGTCGGCGGTGAAGGAGGACAAGACGGCCGAGAAGAAGAAGGCGATTATGCTTCTGGAGAGCGTGCGGGCGGCATGGAAGGACGCGAAGAAGAACATGTCGGCGGACTCGGCGGTTCTGCTCAACCTCGGGCGGCTGTACGAGGCGGACCAGGCGGACAAGGCGCTGCAGTGTCTGCAGCAGGTGGAGCAGATCGAGCTGGACCAGCTTGCGGAGTCGGAGAAGGCGCCGGAGGGAACGGACGAGGCGGCGCACCGGGAGTCGCTTCGAAAGCTGCTCCCGCCGCAGCTGCTGAACAACGTGGGGTGTTTCTACTACCAGGCGGACAGGCACGAGCAGGCGAGCCACACGTTTGAGCTGGCGCTGGACGCGTGCGTGAAGAGCCAGAGCAAGGACGACGCGGAGACGGACGCGGACGCGCTGGTGACGACGATCAGCTACAACCTGGGCCGCAGCTACGAGGTGCAGGGGGTGCTGGACAAGGCGGTGGAGGTGTACGAGGGGCTGCTGAAGCGGCACGAGGGCTACACGGACGCGCGGCTGCGGCTGGCGTACATGCAGCTGCGGCAGCAGCCCAACGACGGCGGGCCGGACGCGGTGGCGAAGCTGTACCAGGACAACTCGAGCGACCTGGAGGTGCGGGCGCTGTACGGATGGTACCTGGGCAAGGTGCATGCGAAGAAGCGGCCGGCGAACATTGCGGAGGACCTGGAGCTGCGGCACTACAAGCACACGCTGCAGAACTACGACAAGCACGACCGGTACGCGCTGGTGGGGATGGGCAACCTGTACCTGGTGTCGGCGCGGGAGATGCGGCGGGAGACGGAGGCGGAGCGGCAGAAGCGGAGCGCGACGTACAGCCGGGCGGTGGAGTTTTTCGAAAAGGCGCTGCAGCTGGACGCGAAGAACGCGTATGCGGCGCAGGGGATCGCGATCGCGCTGGTGGAGGACAAGAAGGACTACCGCAACGCGCTGCCGATCTTCCTGAGCGTGCGGGACACGGTGCGCGGGGCGCACGTGTACGTCAACCTGGGGCACATCTACGCGGAGCTGCGGCAGTTCTCCAAGGCGATCGAGAACTACGAGGTGGCGCTGAGCCGGGAGGGCAAGGGCCGGGGCAAGGGCGCGGACCCGACGATCCTGTCGTGTCTGGGGCGGACGTGGTTCAGCAAGGCCAAGGTGGAGAAGGACCTGGACGCGTACCGGGAGGGGCTGGAGTGCGCGAAGCGGGCGCTGGAGGCGGCGCCGGAGCAGGTGCACTTCAAGTTCAACGTGGCGTTTGTGCAGATCCAGCTGGCGTCGACGATCTACGGGCTGGGGGAGGGCCAGCGGACGGTGGCGCAGCTGCAGGAGGCGGCGGCGGGGCTGGAGGAGGCGATCCAGGCGCTGGACGAGATCGCGGCGCACCCGCAGACGCCGTACCCGAAGCAGGACGTGGAGCAACGGGCGAACATGGCGCGGAACACGCAGCGGCGGCAGCTGGAGCGGGCGCTTGCGAGCCAGCGGGACTACGAGGAGAAGAACAAGGAGAAGCTGGCGGCGGCGCTGGAGCAGCGGCAGGCGGAGCTGCGGCGGCGGGAGGAGGAGCGGCAGAAGGTGGTGGCGCAGGAGGAGGAGCGCAAGGAGAAGATCCGGCGGGAGCGGGAGGCGATTGCGGCGCGCGACCGGGAGCTGGCGGAGAGGCAGGCGGAGCGGCGGGCGGAGGAGGAGCGGTCGAGGCGCGAGGTGGAGATGACGACGGACAGCGAGACGGGCGAGAAGGTGAAGCGGAAGCGGAAGTCGGCCAGGGGAGAGCGGGGCGGCGGGGAGGGCGGGCGGACGGGCCGGGGGGGACGGGCGCGGAAGAAGAAGGGGCGGTCGGAGGAGGAGGAGGAGGAGGACGACGACGACGACGACGACGGGATGGACAACGAGGGCGACAACGGGTCGGAGGCAGAGGACAGCCAGCCGAAGCCGAAGAAGCGGCGGCTGATGTCGGGTAAGAGCAGTGCCAAGACGGGGGGGAAGACGGGGGGGAAGACGGGGGGGAAGACGGGGGGGAAGGCGGGGGGGAAGGCGGGGGGGAAGACGGCGGGCAAGTTCAAGTCGTCGGAGCTGGTGCACAGCAGTGACGAGGAGGACGAGGAGGACGAGGAGGAGGCCGAGGCGGTGGCGGCAGACAAGCGGGGGGGCGACGACGACGACGACGACGACGTGGCGGCAGACGCGGCGATGGCGAGCCGACGAGGGGCATACGACGACGAGGGAGAGGTGTCGGACCGGATGGACATGGACGAGAAGGGGGACGACGGAGAGGACGGAGAGGACGGAGAGGGTGGAGATGAAGAGGACACAGACGGAAACGGAGAGTCGCGGCAGCAGAGCAAGCGTGGCCGTCGCGGCGGAAGGGTGCTGGCGGACGAGAGCGAGGACGAGGAGGCGGCAAACGGGGACGAGAGCGAGACGGCCGAGGTGGCGTCTCATCGGCCGCGAAGACGGGCAATGAGCGACGACGACGAGGAGTAGAGGTGGTGGGAGCGAGGGAGTAGAGGCGGTGGGAGCGACGGAGTAGAGGTGGTGGGAGTAGAGGGTGGTGGGGGAGCCGGGGGAGCCGGGGGAGGCAAGGGGAGGAGCCGGGGAGGGAAGACGTGTATGATATTGTTGACAGACGAGAGCAATGGCAGACGAACAGGAGCTTAAGTTCAGCAGCTGTAAGTGCAAGGTAATGGGAGAGCACAGGTCACGTGTAGTGTTGATTACAGTGCGTAGTCTGTACGGTGGCGGCGTTAGCTGTTTCTACCGAATGCCCCATTAGTGCTCTGATTACATAATCCAATCACATCTAGTGCCGACCGACCGAGGTCCGTTATCGTTATCGGCAGCAATTCTTCCCCGCGACAACGTCTACCTGCACGGGGCTTGCTGTCGGCGTACTGTCGGCGCACTGCAGCTACTGTTGGCGTACTGTTGACTGCACAGCCGAAGAGTGCGTGGGAGACGAGAAGACGAGAGACGAGACGAACTAGACGAACTACCGGGCGAGCTACCGCGGCCACCACAACCACCACGGACGACCATCACAGACGACCACCACGACCACCAGACCAAACCACCGGACACCACCGGACACCAGACACCACCAGACACCACCGGACACCACCAGACACCACCAGACACCACCAGACACCACCAGACACCACCAGACACCACCAAACATCATCAGACACCACCAGACCCCACCAGACCCCAACCTCCCCCCCCATGGACCATTTCAACGTCACGGTGCAGAAGAACGGCACCCTCGTGTCGACCCGTCGCGGACTGCAGGTGTCCAAGCACAAGCACAACGGCATCTCGTTTGTGAACGCGTCGGGCCCGACGCCGGGAAGCGACGGCGGCCGGGGCGTCCGGGCGGGTGGCGGCACGTCGACGGCAGGGGCTGTCACCCCAGAGGCGAAGATTCTGCCACATCGGTGGAAGTTTGTGACGAGGCCGGCAGGAGGAGGAGGAGGAGGAGGAGCAGGGGCGGCAGGAGGAGCAGGAGCGGGAGCCACCAGCGGCAGTGCCAAAGGACGGCGGACGTCGCCCACGGGGACGGCCGGCAAGACGGAGGCGGCAGCGGCCAAGCGGACGCGGAAGCAGCCCCGCGCCAAGGGCAGCCGGAAGAGCGGCAGCAGCAGCGCGGACGGCAGCCACAGCGCGGACGGCAGCAACACCCCCGACGGCAGCAACACCTCCGCCGCCTGCACCGGCGTGGCGCGACCCCTGCCAGCGTGGAGGACGTGTCGGATCCCGCACCTGGACGAGGCGCAGCAGCGCGTGTTCCACCAGTACCTGCAGCTGGTGCCGCGCAAGATCTACCCGTTCGAGGACCTGCTGCAGTACAACCCGGCGCGGTCGAGCGAGTTCTTCTGGACGGTGGTGCAGGACCCGGCGGCCGTGCGCTGCGTGCTGCTGTGCGGCGCCATGCTGCGCGCGGTGCTGGCCGGCGGCGGCGGCACGGCCGACCTGGCCGGCGAGGTGGCCCACGTGTGCGGCCTCGTGAGCGAGCGGCTGGCGCCGTACCAGAGCGCGGGCGCGACGGCCATGGCGCCGGCGCCGGCGCCCTCCGCGTCGACCCTCGAGTGCGTCACCACGCTCGCGCTCATGGCCGGCCTCACCGGCCGCTACGACCACTGGCACGTCCACATGCGCGGCCTCTGCAACATGGTCGCCCGCCTGGCCGATGCCGACGCCGACGCCGACGCCGCCGGGCCCGCCGCCTGGGCCGCCGCCTTTGCCCGCCTGCGCCCGTCGCTGCAGACAAAGATGCGCAAGACCGACCTCAAGGGCGCCCTCGCCCTCGCCACCACCCCCTACCTGCCCTTTGTGCGCTCGTGCCCCAACGCCTCCGACGCCGTGCTGCCCGCCGCCGTGCGCGCCCACACCCTCGCCGCCGTCGCCGCCCTGCTGGCGCCCTTTGGCACGGGCGACGACGTCGCTGGTGGCGGCGGCGGCGCCGACGACGCCTTTGACGCCTTTCACCCCGCCAGCCAGTACGACTGCGACGACTACGACTGCGACCTCGACCTCGACCTCGACTACGGCGGCATCTACAGCTACAGCTCCGGCTACCACCACACCCACTACGGCTATGCCTACGGCGGCACCGTGCGGCCGCCCGTCGTCGACGCCGTCGCCCAGCTGTGCGTCTTTGCCCGCGCCGTCCAGCTCGCCGCCGACCGCGCCGCCACCGCCGACCCCCGCCCCCTCGACCCCCACGGCTTCGCCGAGGAGCTGTACTGGCTGCAGCACCAGCTCGTCTGCCAGCCCGCCGCCCTGCGCGAGGCCACCGCCGCCAGCACCATCACCCCCCTCGACTGCGGCGCCCTCGACGACTACGTCCGCAACCACCAGGCCCCGCTGACCCCCCCCAACCTCCCCGTGCCCGCCGCCTACGACAGCGCCGACGGCACCCCCGTCTCCTTTCTCGAGCCCGCCCTGCGCATCGCCGCCCTGCTCTACCTCAAGGAGCTCGTCCCCGACTTCCCCCGCAACCTGGGCGGCTACGCCGTCCTGCTGCACCTGCTGCGCAGCCATCTGCGCCCCAGCCTCTGGCTCGACGGTGGCATCGGCACCGGCACCGGCGCCCCCACCCCCTCCGGCCAGCTGCTCGCCCACGGCCGCGCCCGCGCCGTCCTGCTGTGGGTCTGTCTGCTCGGCGACGCCGTCTCGCGCATCGCCGACACCAACGAGCGCCGCCGCCCCGCCGACTGCTACGACCGCAGCGTCTTCCGCGCCCGCCTCGCCGAGCTCGTGCGCAGCAGCGACGGCGGTGTCGGTGGTGGTGGTGCTGCTGTTGCTGCTGCTGCTGCTGCTGCTTCTGCTGCTGCTGCTGTCGACGGGCACAGCCGGCTGCTGGATGGCGACTGGGCCCTCTGTCGGCTGCTGGACCTGCGCAGCATCCGCCCCGGACGCGACGACAATCGCCAGGCCGTGCTCCAGATGCTGGCCGAGTCGCAAGCGTCGCCAACGGCGGACGTGGACGGCAGCTTTGCGCTCTGATTTTCTCCGTGTACTTTTTTGGTGTTTTTAGGGGACAGGCTTTCTTCTCGACTTTCACTGGATTCGGGCAAAAATCAACTATGGGAGGACTATTTGCGTTGCTTTCACACTAAATGTATGGTTCTGGCTGGTCAGAGACGGAGCATCAGCGCCCCTTGGATGGCGGGCAGCAGGTAGACGGATAGTACAGATGGGCTCATCTTGGGGGATATTGGAACCAGGCAATGCTCCATCGTCGCTTACTAATCACGCCTCAGATCGGGCAGTCCGGCAGGTTGGCCTGCCAGTTCAGCTCCACGTACGGCAGCAGGTAGTCCTGCGACGTAAAGTTCTCCGACACGTAGTACGTCACCATGCTGCTGTTGTAGGCCGAGCCGAGGTAGTCCAGCACGTAGGACTCGATGCTGGGCCGGTCAGTTTTCGTCTGCTCGCCTCCGTCTCCGTCTCCGTCTCCGTCTCGGTCTCGTCTCTGCACTTACAAGTCCACAAAGATGACGTCCACCGTGTCCGGGTCGCTCGCGTTGGGGAAGCCGCCCGTGCCCATAAAGTAATTGGGAATGCTGTAGTACGGGATCTCCTCGTGCGCCGTGTCGTCGCCGTCGCTGCCAAAGTCGTCTGTCGTCGTGTAGCCGGCCGTCTCCGTCACGACCTGCCGACGCACAACGCCATGGCCGTGGCTGTGGCCGCTGCCGCTGCCGATGCTGCTGTCGTCGCGCCGCGTCACCCCGGCGATCGGGTCCACGCACGAGTCGCGGCCGAGCAGCGCGTCCGTGTCGGCCAGAGCCAGGTGGCCGTCACGCTTGTCGACGCCGCCGCTGTTGAGTCTGCAGGGTGCTTAGTCAGCTGTAGTCCTGCGGTTCCCTTTCTTCCAGCCCTCCTCTTCTCCTCTTCTCCTCTTCCCCTCTTCCCCCTCTTCCCCCTCCTAGCCAACCCCACTCACCCGTCCAGCAGTCCCTCGGCCAGGCTGTAGGGCACGTCCGGGATGTACAGAAAGACGTCGCGGAACGGCGACACGATAAAGTTGTCGTCGTACGTAAAGGGGCCCTTGTACATGTCGAACCGGATCCCGCCGGTGTTGCTGTAGACCATGCGGGCACGGTCGGAGCGGTTGGTGCTGACGACGGTGGTGCCGAGCGCCTCGGCCAGCGGGGTGAAGATGTTGGTCTCGTTGCCAAACGGCACGCAGGTCTGGCAGTAGTGGGCCGGCACGCAGCCGTAGACGACGCCGAGCCGCTGGGCCGACCGGTCGCGCGTGATGTCGGCGGTCACGGACAGGCCGCTGTGGTAGTCAAAGTCGGAGCTGTTGCCGGCGCCGGTCGCGTGGAAGGAAAAGCTGTAGCGGTTCCAGTCCAGGTAGCGGCGCGCATACGTCCACGGGCTGGTCGCGTTGGCAACGGCCTTGCGCGTCGGCTTCGCCACGCCGTGCGCCTCGTGGACGCCGTGGTAGCCGCTGTTCGTCGCGTTGAAGCCGCTCATCGCCAGCCAGCCCACCGTCTCGCAGTACCGCCCCGACTCCAGCGCCGTCGTGGCCTCGTCGACCACCGCAAAGTCGCGGATGTGGCTGTGGCCCCCAAAGATCTGCACCGGCGTGTCGGGGTGCACCGCCCGGATCGCCGAGTGCACCGTCTGGAACGTGCTGCCGCTCGTCGTCGGCCGCGCAATGTTGTGCCCGATCACCAGGAAGAGGTCCACCGGCTCCGGCGAGTTGACCGCCTCGACAAACCAGTCCTGCTGCACCATCGTCGCCGCCGGGATCACCTTGGACATGTTGGTGTTGCCTGCGAGAGCAAAGGAGTAAGCATGCGTGTGCGTGTGCGTGTGCGTGGGGGCCATGCCTTGCCTATTCGGCTGCTTGCTCACCCGTAAAGTCAAAGAGGACGCCGAATGCCATGATCCGCAGGCCTGCATCTACCGTCAGCACGTGCGCCTGCCGTCAGCCCATCCGCTGCTCTCACCCTTGGGCGTCGTGAAGTAGCGGTACTTCTGCCCGATGTACTCCCACTCGTTTGTCGTCTGGTTGAGAATCTGCACGTTGGACGTGAGGTACTTCTCGCCCCAGAACTGGCTGAACTGGCTGAACGTCTGGTACGCCACGTTGGCCAGGTACAGCTCGTGATTGCCTGCCAAGACGGCTGTGAGCTATGCATCCGCCAGGCGATAGCCTACAGGAGCAGGATGGGGCAAACCAATTGTCAACAGGTCGTACGCGCTGAGCTCCTCAAAGATCTTGTTGCTGAGCTCGCCGTCGGGCGTCGTGGTGTCGCTCAGGCCGGTGCCATCGTGGAGATCCCCTTGAGACTGTTAATAACGGACACAAGGACGGAAGCAAGAGCAACAACAGAACCAAGGAAACACACCCGTGTCGATCAGGAGCAGGTCGACGCCCATGTTGCCAGCCTTGTGCTTCAGGTGCGTGGCAAACGACACAAAGTCGCCAAAGTCGGCACCATCTGCCTTCCGTCAGCCAAGCATCCTCCAGCCGTCTCCATCTCTCTCTCTCTCTCTCTAGGGGCGATACCCACAGTTTTGCTCCTTTATGTGGCCCTCCAGCCAGCCGTGCGTGTCCGTCTGCCAGGGTCAGCCAGGAGAACGGAGAACTGCGCCGCGATGCAGCTGATGGAGACTCACCGTATGGATCACGTTGAGCTGGCCCCATTCGAGCGCCCGTGTCGGGCCGTACGTGGCTTCCAGAGCACCTGGCTGCATGCGCTTGACGTGGCGGACGTGCTCGACCTTGTTGATGGGGCCGTAACAGCTGTCGCAGGCCACTGCCGCCGCCGGCAGCAGCGCCGCCGCCACCGCAGAAGAGGCTGATAGGCGCATCGTCTTCGTCTGGTCTGGACTGGTGGGAAAAAGGACTGGAAAAGAACAGAGGTCCCAGGGAAGAATCGTGGACGGCTTTGACCGTCCACTTAATATACTATGTACAGCCTCCGTGCGAGCTGCGGCAACGGCACCAGGATCGAGCTAGGCTGCTGCAGCTAATACGCCCACAGCGTTCCAACGGAGTTGCGTCCATGGGTCACCAAGAAAAAAGAACCGAGAGGGGACGCTCCTTGGACCATTGGATCGGCAGGGGGGCGCCGGCCGAGAGCGGGAGGGAAGCAGGAGAGAAAGTCAGACCGAGACCCAGAAGATGACCGGGGAAGATGGGTTGAGCCTTTTTCGTCTCTGTCTCTGTCGATCCATCCAGACCTGTCTTGCCTGTTGAGAAATGCCAATGGCTTTCCATCTTTCCTGCCGAAGCTGTCTTGCTCTCCCCTAGCACTCTTGCTTTCAGAGGCTGCCAACAACACGAGACAACACGCTTCCTCCCTTTTCTCTCCCTTGGAAAGCCTTGACAGCTCCATGCTGTCCGCTCTCACCTCTGTTAGGCAGTTGTCGGCGAGTCCGCCGAGCTTCCTCTGCGATAATGCACGTGGGCGGATTGAACGACCAGGCAGACGGTCTTGGCGAAGCCACCGGCGTGTAGCTTCCCTTTCCAGCCCTGCTATTGGCTGCGATCCTGATCGGCGCCTTCCGTCTCCATTAAAGTAGCAGAGACCTGCTTAATCGGGAAAGTCCTGTATTTCCCGATAAGCACGTAACTTATATCGGAGCTCCATTTCGCTTGCAATGTCACCTTGTGCTTGTGCGTAGCTCCTTCTCTTGCCTTTTCTCGCCAGAACGTCGGTCACATCGTATTCTCTTTACGGTGTAAAATCAGATTACTCTACCGTACAACGCCAAAAACAAAAACAAAACAGGCCATAGGAACCTAGACTACCCTAACACGCCGAACAATGCCGATCTATAATGCTGTGTCCTTGCCCATAGCTTACACCCTTTGTGCACATTTCCTCCTCTCAAACGTGACTATCCTCGCAGACATACCAGCACTCGTACTTCATCATCCATCAACATCGCTTCGTGCACGCGGCAGACTGCCCGATCCCAGTCCTGGTCGTTGCTGACCTCTTCCAGTCCGAGAAGGGTGCACACCGCCACAGACGCAACCTCGCAGCCCATCGCTGCGCACCGGTCTGTCAAAGACGAGTACCCGGCCGCGCGCATACACTCCGTGTGGCCGAGAACTAGCTGCGGAAGCACCCTCTGGCACCCTCGGGTGATGTTGATGAAATACCGGATCGCTGCATCGTCGGGGGCCTTGGCAAGATAAGACACGCCTGTTGCGTTGGCTTGGTGGCGCTTCTTGGCAGGCCGATCTATCGCCTCGCTATTGCGGGCAGAGCCATCCAAACCAGCAACGCTGCTTGGTGGCGTTGTAGAAGTCACAGAGGACGCCGGTGACGGGGCAGACGGGACAGCCGACACTACAGACGACGACCTTGAAATCGAAGACTCCGTCAATGCCGGCTCGTCCAGTTCGCCGAAATCGCGTTTCTGCGCCGCCACGAGTCGCTCTCGAAGACACTGCGACACGTCTGGTTAGCAGGCGAGACACCTAACAGAAGGGAATATGCAGAGCAGAGCAGAATGCGAGAGGAAGGACTGCTAGACTCACCGATGGAGAATCGTGTGCAAAGCCCGAAACGGAGAGAGCTGGGGACGGCAACGCGGCAGACCCATTGGCGATGACACCGTGTTTTCGAAAGTATACCTCGTCGGGCTTCCGTCTTTGCTTGATGTCCATATTGCGTTGGATCCTGTACAGCAGCTTGGCAAAGAGCAGGGTCAACGTGGTCGAGTCGTCCGGCCAGACGTGCGCGCTCTTGCGGGTCAGCGATGACGTCCGCCCAAACCAGCGCTCGCCCATGCCCATGTCGGACAGGAAGGCCAGCGAGCTCAGGATGATCGTCACCTTGCGTATGCGTAATGCCACCGGGTCCTTGTTGCCGCTCGAAAGAATCGCGTGCGCCGGGTTGGTGAGATGGTGGCGACACTCCTGTTTGATAAGCCTACCCGCGGCCGTGCCGATGTCGAGCATGGCGTAGATGGCCTGAAGAGAGAGCTTGGTATCTGGCAGATGGCAACATTAGCACGGAATCGAGCCAGACAACGTAGAAGAGGAGGGGGGGGGGGGGGGGGGGGGCTTTTCCTCAGCCCCAACAGGGGCAAACCCCCCCAATTTTTTGGTTCGGCAAAGGGGGTGTTGGGCGTGGGGCGCCGGGCGGGCAGGGCGGGAGCGAGTCC